>JAXIVJ010005934.1:0-70518 GCA_036785665.1 Chirona hameri
CAAACGACGGCCTAGTTAGTGGTTGCGACCCTCAATTTTGGCAATTGGTTTCATGTATTTTCAACATTAGGAGTTTTGTTATGTTGTCCTCTGGCTGTATATAACACTAGGTTTAAGCCTATCATTAAAAACCATTTTTCACAAAAATCATCATGAAACAATGCAAAAAATGGCAATGAAATCGGAAGTTCACATATGCACCCAACGGCGACCTATGTAGTGTCGGCGATTGTTTCATTGACCAATCAGGGACGTTGCCACGCTTCTTGGCGCACTTACTTCATTTCTGGCCTTATGACATTTACAAATCAACACATTCACACCAGAGATAGTGATGGATCATACTGTTCGTCACTATGTATTAAGTACATATTTTTATTTTCCCAAAATGTGGTTTTCGAAATATAAAAAGTTGTTATTTCACTTTTAAATTGAGATGCGATCAATTTGATACCATACATGTGTAATACAATAATGCAGATAAATAAATCAAAAGGTCATTATTTCCCTTGATCAATCCGTCTAAGCGCAAGTACACCTAGATTCAGTCTTTTGAGTACTTTTATGCAGTGCATACCTAGCTCTAAGCTGACGCAGATACAACACCACACTACATATGTCTACTCACGACTCTGAGGGGTGATGACATTTCCTATTCTACATGCGATATCGTGACAACGTAAGTGCAAATTTGTAAAGCTATTATTCAAGCTATTCTTTCAATTTATGTGACAGGTGATAACGGAGAGGCCAAAATACATCTTGAATAACATTATTGCATCTTAATATACTGCAACACTGGCGGATACATAACGGCAGAAAGGTTGGTTGGAGACAAATCCAAAAGTTAAACGCCGTCCCAAAAACTCATGGGATTTCGCTTGTTTGTGTATTAAGCACAATTGAAAACAAACTTGCCTTAGGAAAACCTGCTCAGATTTTCTATTAAAAAATTGAAACTATGTCAATATTCGGCCAATATTAGTCGTTTTTGAGGCATGGTCCCCATACCCCTTTGGATCCACCCCTGTATTGCAAAAACGAGAGGAGCGATGACAACAAAAACTCAGTTTATCCCACTAATAACGAATCAAGAACATCGTCTCTCAACACCAAAACTCGGTTCTTCTCAAGTATTGTCTGCGACGACGGGCGTGCGTCAGCGGCTGGAGACTCCGCGGCACCAGTGGCGCAGAAGTGCGCCACGGTCGCGCCGACGCTGACCTCGCCGCCACTGCGCCATGTGCGTCAAACTGTGACGTAATGTATGGCCGCGCGGCGGTATCGGCGGCGGGAAGCTGTGTATCTAATCAGAAACATGGGCGGAGATAGCCACGCGCCTTCGGTCGACATCCATTTTTTTCTTGTTCGCCGAGCCCCCGCCGCGCCCTTGTCTCCAGCCTATTGAAGAAATGTGGTAAACAATCAAAAATTCATCTGGTAGACCTTATTACGGCGCGGAGCGACGGAGGTGTGGCGAATTTGGAGCAGTTGGGCCGCCGCGGGAGTCGGAAACATGGAGGAGGACGCGGCGGGTGGCTGCCGTCCCGTTTCTCGTCGCCCGCCGGGGTGCGGCCGGCGGGTCAGCTCGCCACAGCTCCCTCCGGCAAACCGCCCCGAAACAAAATGGCGTCGCCTCGAGCTGCGGCTGGACGGCGCACGGCCGGCGCTGCCCGCCAGCAGAGGTGGACGCCAGAAAAACAGACGGCACGGCCGCCTCTCGGCCTCTGTCATGTCTATGGTCATCATCCCCGGTGACCAGGCAGAAAGCGGCGGTGCGGCGGTGCGCGCCGCAGCCCCGTCGGCGCCAACAAAGGGGTGACGTCAGCTCTCCGTCAGCCACTGGCTAATGTCGGCTTATTCATACACCGGACGCAGTGCCGCGTGGGTAATGTTTCTTATCAATTAGAGATCAATTAGCGGAATGTTTGAACGTTAATGGTTTTGAATTATGTGTGTGCTGTGGTGTTTGTATCCTGGTGTTCAGCCACGTGCTGTATTTGGGTGCCATTGATGGAGATGGTACCAAATAGGCAAAGGCAAGGCTGCTGGCCATTAGGGTATCAGATAGCAATGAGACCCCATTTGTGCGATATTTATTTGTTTGATACTGATGTATGTACAAAGCTAGAAGAAATTGTAGGACTTTTAAGATACAATTTGAACTTATCACAGTCAAATGGCTGCGCGGGCACACAATAAACTAGATTAGGCCCTTCAGGAATGTGGTACTTTACGGATGGTACCAATGCAACAAAATAACCATCGTGAAAACGGCTGATTTGGGTAATAATCAACTGGATGCTGCAAAGCAACTAGATGCTTTAATGTAAGCTGGTGTAACATAACAATTGACCAATATTGCATCTAGAAATGCGAATTCCCTGGTGCTTTTCTACTTTTTCTTCCCAAACAGCCCCAGTATTAACCTGTTCCAACAGAAATCCATTATGGACCAGTATATGAGCTAGTATAGGTATGACGGCTTCCTGACTGCTGAATATTGTAACACCGTTGTACAATCTAAGCCTTGGAGCGAAATGTTTTATAACTGTTCTTATATCCAAGTATTTCGCCAGCTGGTTCATAGTTACCTTTTGTTTTGAGCTCATCTTCTTTACCGAAACATACGCTTTCCACATAGACGTGCCCAGCATAACCGCAACCTATGCAATGCCAAACAGTATTCTTCCACTTTCGCACCCAGCTCAGACAAAGCGTTATAAATGCGTGTGGCATTTCTCCTTTTTCGGGAGGAAAGAACACGGCTGTTCGGGTTGCAGTCGGGTTGATTGGGATCTTCGTCTGTGTCTGTACGACTGGGAGACAGCGATCCCGGTGCCGGCCACCTGCAGAATCCCGGCGCCGATCCGGGATCTTCGTCTGTGTCTGCACGACTGGGAGACAGCGATCCCGGTGCCGCCACCTGCAGAATCCCGGCGCCGATCCGGGATCTTCGTCTGTGTCTGCAGGACTGGGAGACAGCGATCCCGTGCCGCCACCTGCAGAATCCCGGCGCCGGTCCGGGATCTTCGTCTGTGTCTGCACGACTGGGAGACAGCGATCCGGTGCCGCCACCTGCAGAATCCCGGCGCCGGTCCGGGATCTTCGTCTGTGTCTGCACGACTGGGAGACAGCGATCCCGGTGCCGCCAACTGCAGAATCCCGGCGCCGGTTCCGGGATCTTCGTCTGTGTCTGCACAACTGGGAGACAGCGATCCCGGTGCCGCCACCTGCAGAATCCCGGCGTAATCCCGGCGTGCGAATCGCCAACACAATGCACGCTCCTGCCACGCGAAATTATCCGCTGACGCAACAAAAAAAAAACGACGACCACGACAGCGGATGTGGAACAGAGTTGTGACTTGAGCTATGTTCGGCTGACAGTTTGCGTTGTGATCTGGGTATGCGTCACCACAGTGTAATCCTTCCGACAAGGTCCTCGCGTCTGGCACAGAGGTGGGTGGACTGGTTATCTCCGTACTGAGGTACCACACCCGTGTTCACATTGGTCGGACAGTGGAACTACACGGCAGGAAACCAGACACTACCAGCACTGCGGTGATGCATTGTGAAGCGGTTCAGATCCTGGCGATAGTGTTGGATTTCTGGAGCGGCAGCGTCAACGGCAAAAATGCGGACACCTTCCGAAACAGGAAAGTTATATCCCTTACTGTTGAGATAATACTACTAGAAGCTGTAGTTTGGTACTTCTTAAACCGGATTTGAACCGTTAGCGTTATACAAAAATGCAATAAAAATAAGTGACACATAAGAGCTTCCGTTTCATCTTTCATCCAGAGTCTCTACTCTTTGTGCTGCGATCCGTTGAAGACTTCTGAGCATTCAACTGGGCCGCCTTGAATGACGCATATTAATATGGTCCATTTTAATACTCTTCAGGGTGCGAACAAAATATTGATAGGAACATTGGTTCTTGGCATCTTCACTCTCAAATATCGTACTGTTTGATCTTAGCTGATCTTAGAGGACTTCGTAATATGCAATGTCAATGCGTTTAAAACGTTATTTATAATTAGATGTGTCTTCTCTTCCTAACTGTCGGTAAGTCTGCGCTCGTTTGGCTCCGAATAATTGCCGTGCATTGAAGTATTCGAGTAAGCATTAATTCATCATGGAATCCATTCTGAAATAATATTTTAAGAAGAACATATGTAACTGGAATCATGAGTGTATTTCTTGACATCTGAGTAGAACGCTGCCTTCACTTTAACCGTCATGTCAGTCATCAGCCTCGTGGAGCCATGCTGCCTCCACGGCTTACGTCTCAGCTGCGCCACTCCACGTATCAGCTGCGCCGCTCCACGCCGTCTCAGCTGGCGCAGTCCCCCGCTGTCGCCCGGGAAGGTGGCGTCATTTTTTTTAGGCAGCGCTGGGCAGATGCCGCCAGCCAAGTCTCCAGTCAGCCACAGCCGCCAATGATCAATGATGTTTTGTAATTGGCGCCCAGCTGAAGACATATGGCGAAACTCTGAATATTTGGTCAGACTGGCTCTTTCGCTGGCTTGGGAAACGGTGAGAATGTGTCTCAGAGCGCTCGTGTGGTTTATCAGATGTGCAATACATTTCATTTTGATAAGCTGAAGTACCAATACATAATTATTCAACGTCTTCTTGAAACTAAAGCGGATTCGTTAAGAGGTATTTGCTGTTGTCATGATGGTAACCACTGGAACTGGGTCATAACTTTTAAGCACATTTACAAAATAAATTTATAAACATTTATACATAAATAAGGTCACCTCAAGGGGGTCATTGTAGATCAACACAGTACATCCAACGGTGAGCGAATAGCTGCAATCCTACGAAAAGAGACCGTGGTCATATTATTCTACCCCAAAGCCGCAAGTACTGCTCGTTTGGAAGTCAGTTTATGCTGGCTTATGATGAGCAGACACAAAGTTTTACCGAAACAAGTTTTTGCTCCAGCATGGCATATGCTGCCACTAGTACGCCAAGTAACTGATGCAATGCAAACAACCCCCATCCCATACGTTTCTGTCGGGGATTTGCAAAGAGCTGGTATCACAGGTGAAAATGGTATAACAGGGGGAGGGGTATCCCACTACCCCAGGGGAAGAGTGGTATCACAGGGGAGGCGAGGCGTATCCCAAGGGAGGGATACCGCAGACCCCGGTAGCCGGTATGAGCTGACGCCGAGTCGCCAGCTGTCGCCGCCTGTGTCGCCGCAACAAAAAAGCGGCCCAGCAAACCGCACCGACTATTCGTCTTCATCCTGCCGGGTTGTCGCGGCGTCTCCTCCTTCATCCATCACGGCACTCACCGCGCCGACCGAGGTGCCGACGGTCTCCCCGCTGTCTCCCTGCTGTCTCCCTGCTTCCTCCCTGCTGTCTCCCCGCTGTCTCCCTCCCGTCACCCTGCTGTATCCCTGCTGTCTCCCTGCTTCCTCCCTGCTGTCTCCCCGCTGTCTCCCTCCCGTCTCCCTGCTGTATCCCTGCTGTCTCCCTGCTGTCTCCCTGCCGTCCCCCTGCTGTCTCCCTGCTGTCTCCCTGATGTCTCCCTGCTGTCTCCCTGCTGTTTACCTGCTGTATATCTGCTGTCTCCCTGCTGTCTCCCTGCTGTCTCCCTGCTGTCTCCCTGCTGTCTCCCTTCTGCCCCTCTACTGTCTCCCTGCTCTCTCCCTGCTGTCTCCCTTCTGCCCCTCTACTGTCTCCCTGCTGTCTCCCGCTGTCTCCCTCCCGTCTCCCTGCTGTATCCCTGCTGTCTCCCTGCTGTCTCCCTGCCGTCCCCCTGCTGTCTCCCTGCTGTCTCCCTGCTGTCTCCCTGCTGTCTCCCTGCTGTATCCCTGCCCCTGCTGTTTACCTGCTGTCTATCTGCTGTCTCCCTGATGTCTCCCTGCTGTCTCCCTGCTGTATCCCTGCCGTCGTCCTTCTGTTTCCTGTTGTCCCCCTGCTGTCTCCCTGCTGTATCACTGCTGCATCCCTGCTGTCTCCCTGCTGTCTCCCTTCTGTCTCCCTGATGTCTCCCTGCTGTATCCCTGCTGTATCCCTGCTGTATCCCTGCTGTCTCCCTGCAGTCTCCCTGCTGTCTCCCTGCTGTCTCCCCGCTGTCTCCCTGCTCAGCAGAAAGACAGCAGGGTCTGCTGTCTCCCTGCTGTCTCCCTTCTGTCTCCCTGATGTCTCCCTGCTGTCTCCATGCTGTCCCTCTGCTGTCTCCCTGCGGTCTCCCTGCTGTCTCCCTGTTGTCTCCCTGCTGTATCCCTGCTGTATCCCTGCTGTCTCCCTGCTGTCTCCCTGCTGTATCCCTGCTGCCCCTCTGCGGTCTCCCTGCGGTCTCCCTGCGGTCTCCCTGCGGTCTCCCTGCGGTCTCCCTGCTGTCTCCCTGCTGTCTCCCTGCTGTCTCCCTGCTGCCCCTCTGCTGTCTCCCTGCTGTCTCCCTGCTGTCTCCCTGCTGTCTCCCTGCTGTCTCCCTGCTGTCTCCCTGCTGTCTCCCTGCTGCCCCTCTGTTGTTCACCTGCTGTCTCCCTGCTGTCTCCCTGCTGTCTCCCTGCTGCCCCTCTGCTGTCTCCCTGCGGTCTCCCTGCTGTCTCCCTGCTGTCTCCCTGCTGTATCCCTGCTGTCTCCCTGCTGTCTCCCTGCTGTCTCCCTGCTTCCCCTCTGTTGTTCACCTGCTGTCTCCCTGCTGTCTCCCTGCTGCCCCTCTGCTCTCTCCCTGCGGTCTCCCTGCTGTCTCCCTGCTGTCTCCCTGCTGTCTCCCTGCTGTCTCCCTGCTGTCTCCCTGCTGTCTCCCTGCTGCCCCTATGTTGTTCACCTGCTGTCTCCCTGCTGTCTCCCTGCTGCCCCTCTGCTGTCTCCCTGCTGTCTCCCTGCTGTATCCCTGCTGTCTCCCTGCTGTCTCCCTGCTGTCTCCCTGCTGCCCCTCTGTTGTTCACCTGCTGTCTCCCTGCTGTCTCCCTGCTGTCTCCCTGCTGCCCCTCTGCTGTCTCCCTGCGGTCTCCCTGCTGTCTCCCTGCTGTCTCCCTGCTGTCTCCCTGCTGTCTCCCTGCTGTCTCCCTGCTGTCTCCCTGCTGCCCCTCTGTTGTTCACCTGCTGTATCCCTGCTGTCTCCCTGCTGCCCCTCTGCTGTCTCCCTGCTGTCTCCCTGCTGTCTCCCTTCTGCCCTATGTTGTTCACCTGCGGTTTCCATGTCGCAGTACTGACGTCTCATCCTCCATCTCCTAGCCACCTCCCTGCTAACAAAACATTCCATTCATGACGACAGCTGTCTTGTCCTGCATGGAACCTCCTGCAAAGTGCAATCCTTGCATACTTATCTGCGGGCGGTTGCATGGGTCATCTCACACACTGGCATATATATATATATATATATATATATATATATATATATATATATATATATATATATATATATATATATATATACATCCGTCTCTACGTCTCTGTCTGACCGGCTGCATATGTCGTTACACACCCTCTCCTCAGTGCCTCTGTCCAATGCGGTACAGGTGGGCGTCTGTGGCAGCTGTGTCGAATCAGGCCAGGGTCTCAGCCCCCGCGGTGGGCACAGTTTGCAGCCCGGAGCGGCCCCGCTTCGAGCAGGGTACTACCGCCGCCGCCGCCGCCGCTGCACCGCCGCCGAGCGCCGCTTGAGGAACCGGCGCAAGATAAATGGTTGTGAGGACTTTCGTAACACAACACCAACAAACAGGCGCGCCAAAAATAAGAGCGCGCGCGGCGCGGCACGTGGGTGAAATCAGCGCTCATGGCTGCTGCGGGGAGCCTGTGGAGACAGAGTAGGCGACGCCCAGGCGGCGCCGGCGGCGGCAGCGGAAACCGGTGGCGGCCGTGGCGGCCGTGGCGGCGGTGGCGGCCGTGGCGGCGGTGGCGGCGGTGGCGGCGATAGCGACGGTGGCGGTGACGGTGGTGGCGACGAAGTTTGGGACGATTTTTCAGCGAGTTCACCATCAGTTGCTGTCTGTCGTCGTCTGACACTCCCGAGGCGCGACTTCAAAAGAGGTGCCAAGTGGTTGCCTTAATTATGGATGGGAGTGCGCTGACGGAATTATTTCGAGCGGGTCGATCTCGGTGGCACTGATGCAGGGGATGTGGCCAGGCAGGCTTCATCGATATGGCTAGTGTAAACGTTGGAATCGGCTGACGCTTCGATTGATGAATATTGAAGAGTCGCGTGCAGTTAACTTCTACTTTGCATGCCAGAGTGTGAGTTCATAGATGCCAAAAGTTCGTTTAGTTTGGCACATAGAGCATTGCATGACGTTTAAGCCTTTTTTGTTCTCTTTTTTTGTGCAGTAAGGAAACCATCATTATCGTGAGTGCAGTTTGCAATAAGTTTTGCACTTGATGAATTGTGAATCAAACGCTGTTTATATATGTTGGGTGTAAATCGATTCGGACCATGCACATAGTTGTTAATATGTTTATTTTTTGACAGGAAATTAGACAATCGGCCGATTATGCTGAGCCATTTGTTGTCGATCTGTCACACACTGGCTATTGCCTGCATTAGCGTGGTCATGCGTGAGTGATTTAGACAACACAGCTGACTTCGCCCAGCATGCCATTACTAGAGCCGTGCGCTGGCCGGACGTCTCACGCAGACGAAAGACAGCCAAAGCTGTGCAATGAGCATTAGGTAGATGGACACGGACAGATAGAATATGTTACAGGCAATGTGAAGAATCAGAATGCCTGACCGGTCAGGCATTTTACAGAATGTCTGGATATGTGCGTTTTTGACATGTCCTATTCGACCAGTAAGGCACCGTAGTTGGCTATGAACGAGCGAGCGCGAAGGAAATGTATGGGGAATTTCAACTTGATCAGGCAAGTAGTTTCTGAGATACAAAGAAGGGTTCGCACGTGCGCACGTGCAGAACCACCCACCTTTGACTTGTGGGAAAGTGGGGGCTGAGAGGTCCCTAACCACACACCAAATTTGAACACAATCGGCTCAACCGTTGCAGAGATATATAATAGGGGATGTGCACGTGCGCACGTGCAAAGCCATCCGACCCCTGACTTGTGGAAAGGCGGCGGCTGAGAGGTCCCTAACCACACATCAAATTTGAACACAATCGGCTCAGCCGTTCCTGAGATACAGAATAGGGGTGTGCACGTGCGCACGTGCAGAGGCACCCACCCCTGACTTGTGGGAAACCGGCGGATGAGAGGTCCCTAACCACACACGAAATTTGCACATAATCTGCCCAGCCGTTGCGGAGTAATTGCGAGAAAATACTTTTCAACACCCCTCACGCGGCACGCACCACGCGCAGTGGTAGTCACCCACATGAGTCGGCACTGGTCTCAAACAGGGTACGTTAGATGGGGCTGCTAAGCAAAGAAGTCCGCTTGTCAATCAGACATGCGGTTGCAGAGATATGAGCTTCTCAAAAGCGTCGCCACGGGCCGGGCCGGGCCGGGGCGGGTCGGGCCGCTCATAATCAGATTTTTCCCATACACCACGGAAGGACGAGCGAGCGCTTCGTGCTCGCTCGTAATTAAACTAGATATAAAATGGCGTTAGTCTTGCAGCGCCTGTCAAAAGGAGAAGCAGACCTGTTTCATAAATAAAACTGCAGCCCATACTAGCTTTCAAAACGTTCCATCGAAGAAGATGAAAGATCACAGTCACTGTTGCTAGATACAAAAAGTGGCAATGTCAGTAATTATTACCGCTTTGTGGATGCCTAATGAGCAGATTATTCAATGAAAGCTGATTACGTGCCACCATAATAATTTTACCCTGGTACCAGCATTAGTGCCATGCAATCAAGAAATACCGTCACAAAACCAAGTCCAAGCTCATTGGTACCTAATTCATCATCACGCTTTGCTGTGAAGGGCATTGTATTTATTAATTGTAGTTATATATGTGCTCCGAGCCGCCTCGTCTACTACGTTTTTGATCATTCAGTGACTATGTTGAAGTGACTAACAAGCGGCGGGTATGGACGCATGTCGCATAATTAAGACATAGCCACAGTTATATCGCATGCAGCTATCATTTCATGGCGCATTTATTGCAAGTGATGTTCATGGTCTATTAAGATATATATGTGTGCCCAAGTGTACAAGTATATGGAAAATGTTTAGGTATTCTATAGAATGCCTGACAGTTCTGGTTAGGCATTCTGTAGAATTCCTAGGCAATCTACATGATATCTACAGAATACCTGACCGGCTGGGCATTTTACAGAATGCCTGATCTTCACATTGCCTGTAACATACACACTTTTTACTTTACAGGGAACTGTTTGACAAAAACCAGAGGGCCTTAAAGGGAATAGGTCACCTTGCAAGTTGTCTTGAAATTTGACTATACGGGGTATTTCGAGCTGAAAAAAACGAATATGGCATTTGTTTTGGACGATAGATGGATATCCGACGAAAAATGGGCATGTTTCTCTTGTCTCCTTCATGACAATAAACAACTTCATGACGATTATGACGTCATGCATATGGTAGCTTGGGTATGGAAACTATTGCACACAATAACGACGGACTTTAGGCATATATCCGCAGGCTGCTTGTAACGTAAACAACCGTTGTGAGGACCCGAAACAAGTTTCGGGAAAATTAAACTTCTTCTTATAAAAGGGGCCCACTAGTCCTGTGTCGAAATTGCTCAGCGTAGCGAGGTAATTATTTCACCACAACCCGTTTTTCGATCTGCTCTACAAATCTGCTATCTCAGTTCAAAACCCCATGTTAAAGGTGAACTATTCCCTTTAAAGGGAATGTTTCACCTTTGTATTGGTTTTGAACTGTGATAGCCATTATCTTTGGCCGTTATTGAAATGTCCAAATTGTAATGTCATTTTCCCAAAAACGTATCCGCTTTTAAGCAATTGAATTTCGAATTTTCCAAATGGGTCTATGGTAATGCCGCCGCTGATTGGCTGACAAACACTTTGTCAGCCGATCAGCGATGGTCTATAGCTCAACAATGACGTCATCGTCCCAAATAAAAAAACTAATTTGTATGAAGTTAAGCG
The DNA here is from genome assembly GCA_036785665.1 of Chirona hameri. Lineage (NCBI taxonomy): Eukaryota > Metazoa > Arthropoda > Thecostraca > Balanomorpha > Balanidae > Chirona > Chirona hameri. The sequence continues at coordinate 11,000 of JAXIVJ010005934.1, forward strand.
ACTTTTCGAGATAAAAAATATCAACATCGTTTTCAGCAGCACTTACTTCATATTTTCGACTAACACCAGCGTATATTTGACAACTTTCAGAAAGGTGACACATTCCCTTTAACCCTCGCCAGTGCAGGAGGGGGGTTGATGCCCCCCCTCGTGTTTTTGGGAATAGCTCACGTAAATATCAACCGATGACGATGAAACATTCAGTACCCTACTTATTAACAATTTGACACATATTCTGACATTTTTTAAGTTGTAGATCACATGACCCGTGACCTTTGACCTGTTTTTCAAGGTCATGTCAGGCGCAAATGGCGTCCCGTAGTATTGATCCTTGTAACTTGTGCAGTTTCATAGTGTTTCTTGTTCAGGAGCATATGCACAGGTGTTTCTAGGTGACAGTTGTGGTTTCCATTGATATTGTGACCTCGATTGACCTTTTCAGAGGTCAACCGAGGTCACTGACCTCCGATGACCTCATATTACTTTTTTGGCTTCTGGCAGTTTTTAGGACATTTTGTGACGCTGATTTCAAATATGGGATCCGTTTTTGATAATTATATGTTCCACTGGGGTCATGCGCCCCAACAGGTCAACCGAGGACACTAACCTCAAATGACCTGACATGACCTGACATGACCGTTTTGGAATTTGGCAGTTTCTAGGACATTTTGTGACGCTGATTTCAAATTTAGCACCCATTTAGCATAATGGTATGCTCATTCGCGATTCTAGCCCGATTAAATTCAATGTATACGCATTTACTATTTGGGTGTATTTTGGGTAATTGACACGCCCTCAGAGGTCACCTAATGACCTAGGACCTTAAAATCGGATATCAATAGCTTCCTCTCGTGACAAGTAACACGCTCGTTTTTTAATCGAAGCTCTAGCCCAATTAGGGGCGAAACGCTAGGGGGGTTGTACGCCCCTCCCCTGCACGGTCACGCACTGATCGGACGCTGCACGGGCGAGGGTAAAGGGATATTGCCACCTCCGGAGAATTTATAAAAAGCAACTGAACTGAATGGTAGAGATCAGCAATCGTGCATGATCAAGCTCAAACTTGCTCCTGCAACACCTAAAGCAGGGTATCGACAATTTGTTCCTTTTATTTCTGACTCCAAAACGATGGTCTCAGCTCTGCTCAGTACTGGATTCATGATGGCCGCTCTCATCCAGTTTGGCTGTGAAATTGGCGCCCGCCCAAAGCCGAAGCGTCCGAATTCACCGAGACTTGACTTTGAAAAGTCTATCTGTGTTATAAGGTATTGGTCACAAATCTCCTACGGCCCCAAAGTCGAGCCATAGCCATTCTTGCTGTTTTATTCATGTTTTATTATGAAAGAGACTATGGTTGTTGAAAATATAATTAACTGTATGCGCATTTTAATTGTAAGGTGCACTGACGGAATGGTGATGTTGAGTTTGCAATATTCAAAAGCAAATCATAGTCCGCAAAGAAGTGATTCTAAATAGTGATGAGGCGACTCCAATTTTGCGAATGTGTGCCAATCATGAGTGGTGCAAATGTATTTTTTGATCTAATGGGGGGAGTTTCGGGAACCAAATTTTGCAGGTGAAATCGGACACGCTTAATCTACCGATCCACACCAAAAACTCCATATTGACCTGCGAAGTGGCAATATCCCTTTAAAGGTAATAGTTCACCTTTAACATGGTGTTTTGAACTGAGATAGCATAATTGTAGAGCAGGTCGAAAAATGGGTTGTAGTGAAATAATTTCCTCGCTACGCTAAGTAATTTCGACACACAACCTAAATTAAGATTCGGTTTCGGGACTACGAAACTTCGTCGGTATTATGCCGTCATACCCGCTGACGTCAGATTTGCATCATACGCAGATTCTGCCGAAAACTAGCCGTTACCAGGGTAAGTTGAGACGTAACTGTATGAGAAGTAAGTAAGTATGCGACGTTTTTGTGAAGTAGAGATATGTTATCGAATGATTCAGATACTCAAGCAACGCGTCCTATTTTGCGTACTATATGCCATTAGTCTGTCATTATTGCGTGCAATAGCTTCCATATGTGAGCTGCCATATGCATGACATCATACATTGCCATGAAGGTTATTTGAGGCCATGAAGGAGAAAAGAGAAACATGCTCTTTTTTCGACGGATATCCATCTATCGTCCGAACAAATGTCATATTCGTTTTTCAGCTCAAAATGCCCCGTATAACTACATTTCAAGACAACTTGCAAGGTGACCTATTTCACTTTCACATTTTACTTATCCAATTCGCACACCATATGCCCCCCCGCAAAATAAAAGAAAAGAAAAGAAAAGAAAAGAAGAACGTCGTTGGAGACAACTTCTGCATATGCAGATCAACATCGTCAGGTTTCGTCACGACGTAAACGAACGACACATGGCGCTCACTGTGATGACAAATACAGCCGCCATGACAAACTATCGCACATGCCACAGACACTCCCCCCCCCCCCCGCCGTCCTCTGCTGACCCTGCGAGGTCACGAGGTCACCCTGCGTCGCCGGACGTCCGCCGCCGGCCGCGGCTGGCAGACCGCGCCGCGCGGCCCGTCGTCGGCCGTCGGTGCCGACGCTGGGTGATGAACGACGACGACGGAGCGCATCTGGCCGCGTGCTGCCCGCGATCGGTCACCGACGGCGCGCGCCGAGAACGCCCCGCGCGCGCCGCGAGCCCCAAGAGAGCCGCGGAGACAACAAGACATGTCCCCTCCTGAGTGTCCCCTTCGCGGCTGTCCGATGCTCTTCGTCCCCCTCTCACTAAGTTCACTACTCACTAAGCCACTTTAAGTTTTTCAGGTTTTAGGAGTTTGGCCTGGGGTAGGCGGGCGATGATGAGTCAAACTATGAATTTGTTTGCGGAAAACGTCATGTGACATGTCGCAAAGGATGTCGCAAAGAGAGTTGGGTGGCGCACATCAACTCGCCGGCTGTGCCATTAACGTTCGCCACCGCGCCGCAGCCAGCAGGCACCTGAGCAGCGTAGTGGGTCACGGCGCCATCCCGCCAGGCGCGCCATCCGGCTCCCTCTGGAGAGGTCAGTGAGCGTCCCACGGCCGCCGCCACCGCGCCCCAGCTCGCCGCCAGCGCGCCACGGATCGTCACAGGCTCGCCACAGAGCGCCACCAGTGCGCCACAGATCGCCCACCATGTGAATTAAAGCCGCCGCGCCTCTCGTCATTAGCTCGCGACGAAATTGGGTTTAAAATGAGCGGCGGTGCCGGCGCGGCCATATGTCTGACGGCCTTTGAGAAACACCGCGCCGCGCCTCGCCGCGAACGCCGCTTCCGCCGCGCGGCGAAACCGGCGCGCCGCTCCGGCCGGCGACTCCATTGTGCGCCGCCATTGTCTCCGGTGCGCGGCGACGTATTTATTTTACCATTACTTACGGCGACAATGGCGCATCTCGTTGCGGCACAATGCGTCTCGCTCCCGGGCAGTTAGCAAGTCATGCAGACCGGTGGCAGCCGAGCGAAGCGCTGCCGTCGGCCGGAGATTTTCGGAACCGGGGAGACAGCGGTCAGTTTTTTTTTATCGTCATACAACAGTGACTGCCCGTTGTCCCTTTCCCATTCTGTTTCCCGTGTATTTCACATATTTAATTACGTTTACAAACTACCTATATTTATACCAGTAAGGCGCCGTAGTTGGCGATGAACGAGCGAGCACGAAAGAAATGTATGGGCAATTTCAACTCGATCGGGCAAGTAGTTTTTGAGATACAAAAAAGTGCGCACGTGCGCACGTGCAGAGGCACCCACCCACCTTTGACTTGTGGGAAAGTGGGGGCTGAGAGGTCCCTAACCACACACCAAATTTGAACACAATCGGCTCAGCGGTTCCTGAGATATGGAATAGGGATGTGCACGTGCGCACGTGCAGTCACCCCACCCCTGAGTTGTGTGAAAGTGGCGGCTGGGGGGTCCCTAACCACACACGAAATTTGCACATAATCTGCCCAGCCGTTGCGGAGTTATTGCGAGAAAATACTTTTGAACACCCCTCACGCGGCACGCGCCACGCGCAGTGGTAGTCACCCACATGAGTCGAGACTGGTCTCAAACAGGGTAGGTTAGATGGGGCTGCTCAGCAAAGAAGTCCGCTAGTCAATCGGACGTGCGGTTGGAAAGATATGAGCTTCTCAAAAGCGTCGCCACGGGCCGGGTCGGGCCGGGCCGCTCATAATCAGATTTTTCCCATACACCACGGAAGGACGAGCGAGTGCCTCGCGCTCGCTCGTAATCACATACATATAACCAAACTCCTATAGGTGACTCGGTGAGATCGATTTGCTTAGGAGTTTGTTTTACCATGCCAACAATTTGAATTCAACCATTAGGTACCACCACTAGTGCCTACATTCTGTTGCAATAATTAAATGGCGACACGCCTTATTCGGTTTGGTCAACAACTCGACGTGAAATAATCGAATTGGAATCGAAATTACTCGATAATGTCCTTCTCTTGACTTGTTTCCGCTACCTGGTTGTTCTTTATCGTTCCCCAAAATGCATAATAGAGATGGACATTGGACAGGTATCTAATGATCATAACAATTACATTGTTAATAAATGATCAGCAACAGAACAATTACCATTGGTCAATAGGCACCGGCTTTGGCGCTCTCAGATATTCGCACGTCCGCCTAACAATACTGCTGAGTAATGTTGCCAAACGCTATTAGCATAAATCTATTCAGCAAGAATGCAGCAAAGAACATCAGCGGGTATGTCCTCACTCGTGTGTTCCTTCACACATCAGTCTGCAGTGCGCAACAATGCGGTTATACACCGATCAGTTATCTTCCCATCACGCGCTCGAACGCAAAAGTGTGGATAAATGCTGTCCCATCAATCCTGCCAATTAACTCGCGACAACTGCGTTCACACATCTGCACCGCCAGATCGCGCGCGCTTGTCGGCGAAACACATCTGAAACGATTAAAGCGCAATAAACGTCTCCGCAATGACCGGGCGATTGAGTGAGTCGCTTTCGGCCCTCGCGCTCTGCGCCTCGCCGACTCGCCGACTCGCCGGGAGCGCCGGCAACGCTCGATCATTAGCTAAATGATTTCCTAATTGACAATAAAAACTGGCCTCTCGTGCGCCATGTATCACAGTGCCTCTGTTAAGCAGACGTGTCACGGGCTCGCAGTCGTGGCCGTGTCGGCCCGCGCCGAGCTGTAATTAAATTACCACAGCCGAGGACAAATGCAGAAACGCGACAGAGCTTTCAACGGCGAGCTCGTTTATCAGCTCGGCTGTATGTGTGCGTGTCAGCGAGGCAGCCTTTAATTAATGGCTGCAGCTTCTAATGCCTCATTTTGCATGCATTTTATGCATTAACTGTCGACGATTTGACGGAGGCGGACGGGAGCGGAAGCGGTGGTAAATTTGGAATCTGGTCCTATCTCGCCGACAAAATCGGCGGCTTCAGACCGGCTTACCGTGTTGAGACTGGCGACGACGGCTGAACGAAGGTAATTATTGCAACGGCGGCGACGTAACACCGTGCTGGTGCCTAGCACTGTGGCGCCGCATGCGTAACGTGTAAGGGACAGCACAGGCGGCAGCCGTTCCCACGTGCTGGTGGTCAGGGCAGCGGTATGGTGGTTCCTTATTTCGGTGGTTCGGTGTTTCTGTGTTTCGGCGGTTCGGTTGTTTTCTGGCCCGGCGGTTCAGTGGTTCGGCTGTTCGGTTGTTTTCTGGCCCGGCGGTTCAGTGGTTCGGCTGTTCGGCTGTTCGGCTGTTCGGCTGTTCGGCTGTTCGGCTGTTCGGCTGTTCGGCTGTTCGGCTGTTCGGCTGTTCGGCTGTTCGGCTGTTCGGCTGTTCGGCTGTTCGGCTGTTCGGCTGTTCGGCTGTTCGGCTGTTCGGCTGTTCGGCTGTTCGGCTGTTCGGCTGTTCGGCTGTTCGGCTGTTCGGCTGTTCGGCTGTTCGGCTGTTCGGCTGTTCGGCTGTTCGGCTGTTCGGCTGTTCGGCTGTTCGGCTGTTTTTTTTTATGTTTTTTTTTTTATAAATTTGGTCCGAATGTTTTGTGTGGATGGATTTCCGAGGTCAGGACCCACGCTAAGCAGAGCTTGTTGCGCAGGTCCTGACCTCACCACCCGATCGCGCAATTCCTGTTGGCCGGCAGAATTTAGAGACGAAAGTTTTACGTGCCCGACATACCTGGACACGGTCCGCCCCGCTCACTGACGTCACCTGACCTTGAGTGCGACCGCTGCCACCGGCCGCAGGCCATCCCAGCCAGGAGCAAATAGCGAGCGCCGAAGCGACTCGAACCCGGGCTGCCACTACCGGGATAGGTCAGAAGTCCAGCGCTCTCCCACTGAGCTACCGGGGCGGGCGGACTGTTCGGCTGTTCGGCTGTTCGGCTGTTCGGCTGTTCGGCTGTTCGGCTGTTCGGCTGTTCGGCTGTTCGGCTGTTCGGCTGTTCGGCTGTTCGGCTGTTCGGCTGTTCGGCTGTTCGGCTGTTCGGCGTTCCTGTGGCTCCCTAGTTTTCCGGCTCCGCAGTTCCGTGGTTCCGCGGCTCCGCAGTTCCGTGGTTCCGTCGGTCGGGCGCGGCCCCGCCCCGCCGCGACGCGAGATTGGTTCTCGGCCGGTGTTTGTGAGTGGCATCATTTGTCATCGCTGGCGGCCTGGCCCCGCTCCGCGCCGCTCGGACTGATTACTGTGGTCTGCGGTGGTTGGGGGCTGACCCGACCTGACCCGACCCGGTCACCGACCCCGGCCGGCCTCCGTCAGCTGTCAGACGGTGGCCAGACACGTCTGACGTCGATCGAGGCCGCCTCGTCGCCCGCGGGGAGCTGGATGGATGACTGATGGGCTCGATGTCTGATTACCTGGATGCGGGTTGTCAACTGCCTGGGAGCCTGTGCGCCTGCATGTCTAAGCCTGAATGTCTGAGCCTGAATGTATGAGCCTGAATGTCTGAGCCTGAATGTCTGAGCCTGAATGTCTGAGCCTGAATGTCTGAGCCTGAATGTCTGAGCCTGAATGTCTGAGCCTGAATGTCTGAGCCTGAATGTCTGAGCCTGAATGTCTGAGCCTGAATGTCTGAGCCTGAATGTCTGAGCCTGAATGTCTGAGCCAGAATGTCTGAGCCTGAATGTCTGAGCCTGAATGTCTGAGCCTGAATGTCTGAGCCTGAATGTCTGAGCCGGAATGTCTGAGCCTGAATGTCTGAGCCTGAATGTCTGATGCCTGAATGTCTGATGCCTGAATGTCTGATGCCTGAATGTCTGATGCCTGAATGCCTAATGCATGAATGCCTGAATGTCTGATGTCTGTGTGCCTGTGTCCCTCTGTGTCTGGGTACCCAGGGGCGAACCCATTGGACCTTCGGTGCCATGCCTCCGAAACGACTGAAGTCGGCCGGAAATTGACAGATTTCCTTATTTTCAGGAATCTATCTAACTTATCTAAGAGAAGTATGCTTTTTTGAACAGATGCTTTGCACAATTAAGTGAAATAAGATTATGCCTTTTTAATGTTGATGTACGAGATCAGGATGTCTTGACTTTGACCACCCAAACGAGCGTTACTGGCTGTTCTGGATCGACTGATGTGCTTGCCTGTATGCCGGGATGGAGGGTGTCGGGTGCCGAATCGACCCCCTCCCCATGTTTCGTACCGTCAACCATCGGTTGTTTTCCATCAGCGCGTCTCACCAGCACGTCGCCACCTTTCATCGGGTGCCCAGCCAACACCGGCTGCCTTTGAGCTCACATGCAGCCATTGAGGCGGCTCGGCGGTGGCTGGCGGTGGCCGCAGCGCCGCATTGTAGAGGACCTCCCGGGCGCGGCCGGCGGCGACTGTGGCGCCTTTCACCCCAATCAGCGGCGCAGTAGCGCGCCTGTTTGCCTCAGTCGCGCCGCAGCCGTCGCCGCAAAGATGGAGGCCACCCCACAATGACTGCGGCCGCCGTAGCCGTCGCGGCGCGCCGCACCACCCGCGGTTCGATCGCCGCATGAGGCCGAAAATTCGGGCCTCGGGCGTCGGCGTCGGCGGCGGCGGCGGCGACGGCGGCGGTGCTCCATTATTCGACTGTCGCCGGCCCCGCGATCCATCAGAGCCTGTCGTCCGCGCCGCCGCCGCCGCCGCCGCCCATTGGCTGCCAGCGCGCCGCCGCAAAATTGCATTCCTCCCCTTCAGTGTTGTCTCAGATTAGGCGTCCTGATTGGCCGTCGAGCCGCTCAGCGAGGAGCCAGCCAGCCGCGAATCCACAGGACAATGAACCGGTCCAATTTCTATCAAAATTTCAGGTCGCGGTCTGATATCAAACCGTGGCTTAGCGGGAATCTCGGCTAGCCCCGGCGGCTCCTCTCCGGCGGGTCCTCTCCGGCGGGTCCTCTCCGGCGGGTCCTCTCCGGCGGCTCCTCTCCGGCGGCTCCTCTCCGGCGGCTCCTCTCCGGCGGCTCCTCTCCGGCGGGTCCTCTCCGGCGGCTCCTCTCCGGCGGCTCCTCTCCGGCTGCCAGAACACACGAGCGGCACTCCATCGATGACTGGCGGTGCCTCCCGTGTTCCAGACCGGACGGCAGCCTTCTGAACCTGTTCTTAGTTCCGCCGGGGTGAAACCGACCCCGACAACTCCGCTGCAGACCCGTGAGAACGTGTTGGGAGCTCCCCGGAGCGCGCGGCCGCCCCTCGCCCTCGTCGTCGCTGCCGCCCCCGCCGCCGCTGCTGCTGCCCGCGTCCATCACGCTATTTTGCATTGATTTGCCTGAGAATGTGGGCCCACGCAGGCTAGGGTTAATTACCGGCGGGAGAAAGAGATAGCGGCGGCCCGGCGGTGGGGAGACGGCCAATTACGCGCCACGGCGGTCGATAGCTGCCCACCGCGGCCGCACCGGGATGCACAGAGGCGCACAGGGGCGCACTGGGACGCACTGGGGCCGAACAGGGGCAGTACCAGGCCGCACACTCAACACTCGTACAGTGTCGCACAGGGACAAGCAAGGGCGACCAGCACAAGAGTCGTACTTACAAGGGCTACACTCACAGGAGCGCACCGGCTCACAGGGGCGCACCGAGCCGCACAGGGCGCACCGGGACGCACCGGGACGCACCGGGCCGCACCGGGCCGCACAGGGCCGTGCATGGGTGAAGAGGGACAAACAGGGTCCGAGCAGGGTAGTACTGAGCTGTACTGGACAGAACGTTGATGATGCTGGAATGGACTTGGTCTCTTACATCAGTTTAAGCAGATACGAAGAACTTGGGTGGGCTAAGGTGAAAGGCGTTGAAGTCTATTATTTTTGTATCCTGAGGGACAACAATATTTTTGATAACCGAGAGCTAGAAACCAAAAATGGTTTGGAGCGGCAGGTACGGTTCTACAGTTAAATAAATTAATTGTGCTCTTTCTTTGTTATCTGCTGGACAATAGCCGTTTCCACGAATATATATGTGAAGAAACGCTACTTTAGCCAATAACACACCTTCGGTATATGTCTGAACTATGACGGAAACTTAACTATTGTTTTGTGTGACACAATATGCCAACCGTTTCTACAATATTACACAAATGTCCGACGGCTCATTACGAAATGTTGCCTCGTTTGTATTTGCAAAGCAATGGTTCGAATGACTAACACATAGCCAGTCTCAGACAAACAAGTCACATACGAGTGCAATGCTTTCACAGCCAAGTATCGAACATATACTGCTATATACAGTCTCTCATACACTGTCGACAGTTTCAAGTGTTCCTAGAAAATGCAGTACGTCGTTCTTCTTATCTTATTTTCTTTATTCTCATTTTTGTTCAGGTGCGTACCAAAATGGTCCAGCTACTAAATTTTCCTCCCATTGCTACTGTACGATAAAGTGTGAAAATGTCGAACTTATGGTGTATTTTACATGAAGGAGGCTGAACTTTTGTGTAGCATAGAGATTACGCAACAATAATCACCCAGCGTTGCGTTTTTGTCGATGTCGTCAATAACACCTCTGATGAAGTAATAAAACGCAACGTTGGGTGATTATTGTTGTTTAATCTCTATGTTACTCAAAAATACATTGGTCTATTTAATTAACTTAATAAAGGAGGATACGTGTTAGAAGGAAAACGTTTATGTTTAGAGTGTTTATACCAGAGTTCGTCATGGGCTGGGCTGGCCCTATGGGCCATGGGCCGGGCCTGGGCCGGGCCTCAACTTTAAGGAAATCACTGGGCTATGGATGGGCCTGAGCCTGACAATTTTGAAGTAATGCGCGCGTCGCACTAGCTGAGGTAAGAGCTCAAAAAATATTTTAACCAGCAGTTCACTTACACAGCAACACACTGTTGCTGTGGCTGTGGCTTTTTGTTTTTTGGTTAGCAAGTAAATATGCTAGGATAATGATTGCAAATTTTGTGAAAATAATGATATGCTTAATCTGAACGGGCCGGACCGGGCCTGGGCCTCAATATTATTAATTTGGCCGGGCCTGGTCCGGGCCTGGGCTTGGTGTTCATGGGCCTGGGCCGGGCCGGGCTGGGGGTTGGTGGGCCCGTGACGAACACTGGTTTATACTGAATTTGTGTAAGAGGGACGATTGAATAGCAATTCGATGAGTGAGCGCGGCATTATGTTTGAAGTGTGAATTTGGTATTTAAATTGTTAATAGGGTTTGTGCGAGTGCTGTTAAAATATGATAGCTTAGGTATACTTAGATGTACGTAGACGATAACAGCGGCCTTGCTGAAGAATACAACATGAAAATGTATGATAACATTAGACCTTGCAATTTATTTTCGCCAATTTTGGAAACGGTAAAATATTTTAATCTTAAGTGTTATAAAGACGAAGGCTCAAAGGGATTGTGCCTACTCACATCGCTTATTTGGGGATATTGACACTGGTTTATAGAAAATAATTTTCTGAATCAAACCATGCCTTTCATTTTTCCAGATTCACACTAGTTGCTGAGATATTCCAGAGACCCCAGGAATTGGCTGGTAGCAAAACGTTATCGGGTAGACCCCAGAGGGCTTCCGCTACTAGAAGTACTGCAACTATCGATTAAACTGCTAGCATATCATTAGCGACGGCCAATAGCATTTCGACCAAACAGTTCGTGGGCGCTGATAGTAGCAGCCGAACAGTACCGTTTTCCCCCTTACTCGCAACGCTTGATGGCCATTTTTCGACGAAGATATCAATTTAGAGCTACGAAACTTGCACATAATAAAGTTCACAGTGGCCAGAACACGCTGTGCAAAACTTGTTTCTCTATCTTGCATGATGTGACCGTAATTGTATTGTCTTAGGTACGCTGTTTTACACAACATCGTCTTGTGATAGTGCTGTCGTTCCTATAGGCATCGAAACGAAAAATAAGAACAAACAATATAAGTGAAAAATCAACTAAAGTGGCTCCAGATGTGAATTTCATCGTATCCAACAATCAAACCAATAGCTGGTGAGAACGGGGTGAGTTGAGAGCTTAGGAGTAAGTTGAACCACCCTTTATTGAGCGTTCATGATGGATGCCATGATGAATTGGGTAACATCACATCGCAAATAGGACGGACGGCACATCCGTGGAAATGTTTTGGTTATACCTAACCTTTGCACTGTCGGCGGCGTCTCGGTTCGGTTGTTTATTCCGAAGCTGTGAGGAAAAACATACAATATTTGTTGTGGACTAAAAAATCGTATGTCCACGAGATTTCTTCTCATTCCTCTCTCGGGGAACGAAGGTTTGATATCCCCCTATAGGCTCCTTGGGCATAAAACGTGTAGGGTGACTTCTGGCGGTTCGTGGCGTGAGTGACAGCTCGCGGGAAGAAAGGTACACTGGCAATGTCGGGGCAGGTTGAGCAATCACGGTCGGGGTATGTTGAACCAGGCTCAACTGCTTGTATCTCCGTGATCAATTGCCATTGCTTGCTTTTATCTCCGTGACTACAATGGGTGGTAAAAAAAATTGATGCTGTAAGCACTTTCGGAGGCAGGATGCTAAAACTAGCACTAACTTGAGAGGATAAATGGAATATACATGGCCGCGCGGTGACTGCCCCTCCCTCCCTACCCTCGATCGTTTCGCTCTTAATTTGGATCGAGGAATGAGGCTGATGGGAAGTGTAACAGGATAAACTGTTGGGGACATGTTGGGGGCGCTGCAAAGTCCATTTTTAGAGACTCATTTAACCATCAGACCTCTACTAATAAACTGCTACATTTTGGTCAACTTACCCCTTAGATTGGATCAACTTACCCCTTAGATTGGATCAACTTACCCCGTTACCGAGCAAATTGTGCCAAGTGATCCACTGTCATTAAAACGGGCATGCAGCCTTAACTTCTGCAAGTAAAATAAAACTTTTGCTGTCAGTTTGTAGCTAAAGGATTAGGCCTCCAGTCTGTAAGGATAAATCATTATATTTGCCTGACAATTAACCGTCACAGGTAAAATGGGAAAAATGGCTCCCCGTTCGCTCCTACTGACCGTATGAAAAATATTTTGGACATTCCAAAACAGTATGCACATTTAATTCGCTTATTTAGACCTTAATAATCCAGCATACCATCATATAATTGATCACTTATATTTTAGTGTAATACCATAAGTCATATGATGTGTTGGAATCAGACTTGTAAACGTTTCACGGTGAATCGACTAACGATTCAAGAATCACATCATTTGACGAAGAATCACAGGTGAATCGATTCATTTTACGCAAACATCAATGTGAATCATGAATTGAATCATTTGGGCTGCGTAGAATCACCAAATGAATCGATTCAAACCGATTGTATGAATAAACAAATATGAGTTTCATAAAGTACAAAGTAGGTACTAGGCAGGCACTGTTGGTAGTGCATGTGATGAAACCCTGCCAACAGAGCATTCATGATGCCTGATTTAGGCTATCATACTATGCCTAGACTTCAGACCATAACATTGAACACATTACGAGTACGAGTGCGCTATCTGTCTATAATTGCACGTTGGCCATGAATCTGAATAAGAATCAGAGTTGAATCATGGCGCTGAGCCGGGAATCACTGGTGAATTGATTCACTTTACTATGAATGGTAATTTTAATCAGAATCGAATCATTGAGGTTTCACGGGAATCACTGATAAATCGATTCATTAAAAAATGAATAGTTTACAAGTGCGGTTGGAATACTCCTGATGAAGCGAGAAATACATAAATCTAGTGCTCATGAAAAGTATACATGAAGAAATGGGTGCTGGCTGCTGAGTAATGTTGATTTCTCAATACAGCTTTAAGGAGCAAATGCATTCATCTCTGAAGCAACCGTGTGTGGCCTCATGAATCGGAGTAAACTTGTAGAACGTCACATTTTCCATTTACTTATTGCGAAGCAAATCACATTAGATACATCCAAGACAACTAGAGATATACCCACTTCCAATAATTAAAGTTAAAGCTCACCTGTCATTTTGTGCAAGGTGAAACTCAGTAACGTTTTGAGTATGAAGGCAATTTCATTGGATACATCGTTTAGCATGTTCGACCACCACACACCAACGTAGGTGTGTGACATGACGTGTCAAAAATGTATTTACAAACCACTTAACATTTAACCCTCGCCCGGGTAGGGAGGGTGGATGCCACCCTCTTTTTTTCTTGTATTTGATTTTTTTTGAATTTATAACCCTCATGACCCGTGACCTATGACCTGTTTCTCAAGGTCATGTCAGGCGCAACTGGCGTCCCGCAGTATCGATGCTTGTAACTAGTGCAGTTTCCGAGTGTTTGTTGTTCAGGAGCATATGCACAGGTGTTTCCAGGTGACAGTTGTGGTTTCCACTGAGATTGTGACCTTGATTGACCTTTTCAGAGGTTAATTGAGGTCATTGACTTCCGATGACCTCAGATTACTTTTTTGGGCTTCTGGCGGTTTCTGGAACATTTTGTGACGCTGATTTCACATTTGGAATCCATTTTACATAATTATATGTTCCACTGGTGTCATGCACTTCCACAGGTCAACCGAGGTCACTGACCTCAGGTGACCTGACATGACCTTTTCGGAATTTGGCAGTTTTTAGGACATTTCGTGATGATGATTACGAATTTGGCACCCGTTAAACATTATTATATGCTCATTAACGATTCTAGCTCGATACAATTCAATTTATACGCATTTACAATTTTGATGACTTTTGAGTCATTGACATGACCTTAGAGGTCACCTACTGACCCAATACCTTAAAATCGGATATCAACGGCTTTCTCTCGTCGCAAGCAACACGCTCGTTTTTTAATCGAAGCTCTAGCTCAATTAGGGGCGAAACGCTAGGGGAGGTCGTACCCCCCCCCCCCCCCTTACACGAACACGTAGTGATTTTGCCTTACCCGGGCGAGGGCTAATGCTCCCGATTAGAGCCCTTCATGGGACACGTTTTCAGCCCCCATCCCGTTCCAGCCCATTCAGCCAGATCCAAACCCGTTCCAATCCGAATTCATAATTGATGGGGCTCTCATTCCCACCCGTTTCAGCATATTTCACTTTTTGTGGTGCTAAAAAACTATATGGCCTGTCCCAAACCCGTTCCAACCAACCCGTTACATTTCCAAAAAATTACCCCATTCTCACCCATTTCCATCCCGTTCCCATTCACATACGGGATTCCCATTCCATGAAGGGCTCTACTCCAGATGTTGCAAAATGGAGTAACTGCAAGCCCGATATTATACAAGTGTGCCGGAACGGGAAGATTACTGTTGGGCCTAAATTCGCTACGGAACTTCTCTGTCGGGCCAACGCGCTACCTTGCACGACAGCAAACGCTTCAAGGTATGAATTAGTACGTCATATGATGTGCAATGTGCATGCACCGTGACTGGGCGCCAAGTGACCACAAGCAAGAAGGACATTTGAAGTTACTTCGAGCCTTTGTTTAGCTCAAGTCAATATTGATGTCACGAGAGGTCAGCGAAGGTCAAATTTTCCAAGTTTAGGACTTTGCTCCATAAACCCCAAAATATATCGGGAACTATGATAGCTAGGGACAAACAGAAAAAGCAATTGAAAGCTCATGAAAAGTGCAATCACCATTGGTGTCCTCAAATTTTAGCTAAGGTCAATTGTTTAAGCTCAAGAGGTTATCAAACGTCATGATGACATTTTCTTCCAAAAAAAATAGTGAATAACTTGTATTGGTCTAACATAGAACACTAATTGTAACACCATCGTGTTTGTCTCGTCAATACGTTTCAAAATATAGTAATGGTGACCCGATTAGGTCAACTTCAAAATTTGACCTCAGGTCAAAGTTATTTGGTGACTCAAGTAGGTCATCTGCATATGGGGCGATGTGTCTTGACGAAGCAAACATAGTGGTATCATTTTCACGTTTCTATATTTATTTTATCAAGAGTTATTGACAAACACGTCCTGTTGACCTCAAATGACCTCAGCTGACCTTGCAGAAGTTACAGAGCAACAATTACACCTGTGTCATCAAGAATGAGCTAAAATAACACGATTCTGAAAGAATTAGCCTGATCTAATGAATATTCTCTGAAAAGGAAGCATTTGTATATTTTCCCATTGACTTATAATGGGGAGGTCAAAAAATTGACCTGACCTTAGGTCATCGATATATAACATCTGAGATAGACGAATTGTAGGTACTTATAACCTTATGAAATCCTGTAAGTTTCAAATCTCTTGGACAAACACGGTGGCTTTGGCACGACCACAAACCTTTTTGGAAGTAAGGTCACTTGACGTAACCTGGTGACCTGACCTGAGCTTACCTGGGGTCAACATTTTCACACAATGTGGGTAATTGATGTCCAAACAGGTGTGCCAAATTTGGCGGTGCTGCGTGCTGCATTTTTTTCGCTATTCTCAAAAAAAACTCATGGGGGGGGGGCAAAATGACCCCCACCAGGGTGAGGGCTAATGCAAGTGCATGAGCAGCACGTCACGAAAACAGGTAGGGGAGAGCGGGCTAAATGAGTCACCCGGGTCAAACGGACACCCTGCTGTTCCTTTATGTTATAACTGGGCCCATTCAAAATAATGGAGTGAAACTTGAACATCACCGTAAGTGTACTGAAATGCTGTGAACCAGTACTCTCTGTGGAAAGCCATCTTAAAATAATATGTGAGGAAACCGCGCATATATTATTATCATTATATTTATCAGTTTTCAAAGGCAATTTATTCAAAGGACAAGGGGAATCATATATGTCTACTTGTTGTTTTCGATGGTCGGCACATAAAGGCTCTCAGTGAGCATTGACAAATTTCCAGGCCCAGTAATTTTTCCAGGACAATAAATTTTGCCACAATAGTGCCCATGGGGCAAAATAGCTGGGGCAAAATGAGCACTCGGGACAATAAGGCCACAAAGTGGGCAGTTCTGCTAGAACTTGAAGCTGGATAGAGCGAGGATGTTTGAGTTAAAATTGGCCACTAGTATGATGTTTTTGACCATGATAACCACGTGGAGGCGTAGTCAGAAGGTTGTAGGGTCTCGACCTTTCAAGAGAACAGTGAAGTGCGGCTCGGATAAGTGGACATGCGGTTTCAATAACACAGCGAATCCCACCCAGTTCCGTATTTGTTGTCCTTTCACATCCCAAGGAAACGCAGATGTAGCCATTTGTTGGCGTAGGTGAGAATTGAGGTCCAAAAATTCAAGATGTGCATAAAATCAGCCCTTTTGTGCCCTCCATTCTAGCAACAAGCTTGATCCGAACAAGAAATACAATTTGTTTAATTAAAATTATGTCAAGAAGACACTGATAGGTAGGAATGACGAAAGACCTCAATAAAAAAGGATATGCAGAATGATCGTAAACACACAATAAGTTCCCCGTCATTGTGTTCATTATGCCCCGAAAAGGGTTTTGCCCCAAGCATGGGGAAAAAAGGGGGAAAACCATCGCTTTATATTTTTCAACGTCATATACTTTCATCAATGATCATCGAGCCATCTACCAGAGATTCTACCAGAGATGGGCAATTGCCAGCCTTCAAAATTACCGAGTTACGGATTTTCTGGGGCAACTGATCAGCAATAGACAGATAGCTCACTCGTACTCGTAATGTGTTCAATGTATGAGAAGAAGAAAAAACAGTTATGATGTTAGTTTTGCCCCGTTCTCCCCATAACTAAGCATAACATCTCATTATAATGTTGCCTCTTAAGGTTAAGCACGAAATGCACAAAAGTTTCAGTCCAGAAACATAAAAGCTCATGCAAACAATCACTAAGTCTGTCTCATGCAGTTCCAACCTGATATAAGTAAAGATGGGGTTGTTGTAAATACATTTCTTCATAGAACTGCTGCAAACGTTTGATCGACTTAAGCTTGTAATAATCAAACTTGTTGCAAGTAAATGTTTTCTTGAATTCGAAATACTTTCACCAAAAATAAGAAATAATCGCGTATAAGTTAAGCAACCACTGACCAACACCAATGTCTAGTTACCATATCAATGGGACATTCTTGTGCTCTATCTAAATGAAAATCGTTTCAGTTTCACTTCAGTTCATATTTATGCATATTGTATAAGAAGTTGATATTATCCAGGATCCTGCTGAGCTCGAAATTCCAGATATTCTGCCTCTACCCAGGACCACGCAACCGACCCAGCAAAACAGCCCAGGCCGCCCGTGGTCGAATGCCGATACCAATTCACATCCGGCGATTTTGCCATCCTGAATTTTGAGGAGGCCTCCGCTGAAATAATCTGCCGGCGTCAGGCCGGAGCGGGGCCGGTGAACCACGTAAACAACAGGCATCGGGGCCCGTCCCCGGCCCGCCGTCCCCCTGCACAGGACGGGGAGCCGCGCGGCGTCCCTATCCCGTAAACAAGATACCCTCCCTCCGCAGTCCGCAGTCCGCACCCGTCCGCTCCGAGACAGCAGAGCCACCTATCGACAGCGCGGCGAACCACGCTGACAGGTGTGATGGATGCGCCGGCCGGTCGCATTTAAGCGGTCTCCGATTGGTTAATCGCTTTTTAATTTGTGTACGGTATTCAACAGCGGTGATAATTATCTCCGCAAAGAATGGAGGCGGATGATTGATTCGCGGTGGCAGAGCACGGTTTGAGAGGCGCTACCGGCTTCGAACGACGCCATCAGGTACGTTCCGTGCTCCCGGGGGTCGCGAAAGTCGCACGGGGCGCCGTATTCGTCACCTGCGGCTGGCCGCACGCGGCAGTGGCCGGCGCACCGTGGGCGCGCGGCGAATATCGATCTGTCACCATCCATCAGTTCGCTGGCAGACGGCACCGGCAGGAACAACGCGATTGGGCGCCCGGCGCAGCGGCCGCCATTCGTGCCCACAAAGCCTCGCTGACGGCGTATTTTCGGCTGGCGGGCGCGCCGACAGCGCAGAATGGCGTTCTGCCGGCCTTACAGCACAATTTGAGGCACATATCGCTAGAAAAGGGACATTTTGTAAGTCTTTGTACTTGAATGTTAAAGTACATCGCAAGCGTGAAGTTTGCGATGAACTTTAACATTAACATGAAGACAGCGTATGTAATTATAAATACAGGCAGACTTACGTTGTATCATACTGAAGCAGACAAGTAGGTATTCACTTTGTAATTTGTCGTAAACTGGCTCGACGAAAAAATGTTAAAAGCTACAATATTGACAAATGTAGTCATTTTAGCCTTTGCATCTTGTCAATGTATAGCATGGCTCAATTATATCTAACTTGTTCCAAAGTTTACATCGGTAAGTGAGCCACTAAGCTCCAGAATGCGACAAATTTCAGAGCTGTCCCAAGGATTAGCAAACATCAAGCGAAATTGAACTTTCGGCGCATTGCGATTATAAAAGCTTGACCTATTACTCCAGGTCGGTGATAACTCAATACTCGAAAACGCAGCAGGCATTTTATGCTTATGCCTTTAGAGCTGCAAAACAAGTGATATTTATAACCAGTAAAACGCCTTTTTGGGGCGATGACCGAGCGAGCGCGCACTAGGGTTGAAATATGAAACGGTACGGGAGCACACGTGGTAGTAACACATAGTCCTTTTAGTCCTTTTAGTCCTCCGTAAAAATTGCCAGGCCTCCATGCATGCCAACATAACAATTAAGTTTTATTAAATTGTACATGATCTTCTTTCTCGAATCCGCCAAAAGGGAGTACGTCCTGAGCGCTGCATGCTTCAGCGTAAAAAAACGAATGCTTAGATAAAGCAAGCCATTTTTGTCAAGAATAATTTGTGTTCATTTCGGCGTCTGCGGGTGCCACGCGCTGTGGTACCACCACTATCAGAACGCACTATGACAAAATAAAAATTAATTTGATGGTCCTATCCAATGATGAAACCCAATCTCAATCGGAGCAGTGGTTGCAAAGTTATTAGCTTCCGAAAAGCGTCTGCATGGCCGGGTCGGGCCGGGTCGGACCGGGTCGGGCCGGGCCGGGCCGGGTCAAATGTAAATTTGTCTAGTAAGTTGACGAGAAACGGGGAGCCGCGCAGTAATAAGCGCACCGTTCAATCAGTTTAAAGGGATTATACGTTGTTTCCCCAGAATAATTGAGTTCATAGTAAACGTACTTATAAAGGTGATACAAGTCTCACGGTAGTCACTTTTTTCTGTAAATGGCCTCTTCTGCACGTAAGGACATTTCAAAATGCGCGGTGATGTCACCGCGTACTTTCCGCAGGACCAGCTGAGACAGAGCCAGTCATCTCTTTTATGCTAATAAAAACACCTCACTTATGGCATATTGCCGGTAAAATAAGCAATATTCGCACAAATAAACTTTTTTGTTCCAATGACAGCTACCTAGTTTTTCGCATACAATTATATATTTTTCCTGAATGCCAAATTGCATACACCACCACCAAATTTTCAACGCTTCCGGCCAGAGATAAGAAAACCACAAAATCTGAACGAACAGTGTGTATTAATAAAGAGTCCCGAGAGTTTTGAATTGCATTATCATTGTGTGATCCAGTGTAGGACTTCCAGATAATTCAAAACTCTAAAATTCTAAGATTCAGATTCTAAGATAAAAGTGGTGGACAGTAATGCCGATCAAGTACTCGTTATCTGATACAAGTCTCGAAAAACGCCAAAGTTTAACGCTGATAATTGCTGAAATGATGGACTAAATGAGCATTAAGGTCCCCGTTATATGCCCTAAACGTGTTTCAAGCTCATACAACTGCAAAAGAGTGCATTTCTTTTCAGGACGGAAACCCGTATAATCCCTTTACGCCACCTAGCTCCTAATCCCTTTAATACACAGTTTATGCCCGGAGAAGAAAAAAATCAGCATTTGATATGTGCTACACTTTGCCTAACAGTACCATTACCTCTAATATCACTTCGTTGCATAACATGATGTTGATTACGAGCGAGCGCGAAGTGCTCGCTCGTCCTTCGGTGGTATAAGGGAAATATCGTAATACTAGTAAGGCGCCGTGGTTGGCGATGAGCGAGCGAGCGCGAAGGAAATGTATGGGAAATTTCAACTCGATCGGGAAAGTAGTTTCTGAGATACACAAAAGGGTTCACACGTGCGCACGTGCAGAGGCACCCACCTTTGACTTGGGGGAAAGTGGGGGCTGAGAGGTCCCTAACCACACACCAAATTTGAACACAATCGGCTCAGCCGTTCCAGAGATATAGAATAGGGGTGCGCATGTGCGCACGTGCAAAGCGCTGAAGCATGAAGCATACGCTCAAGCATGGAGCGCTCAGGACGTACTCCCTCCCTTTTGGCAGATATGAGAAAGGAGATCATGAACAATTTAATACAACTTATGTTTTATGTTGGCATGCATTGAGGCCTGGCAATTTTTCTGGAGGACTAAAATGACTGTGTTACTACCACGTGTGCTCCCTTACCGTTTCATATTTCAAACCTGTTTTAGCTTTACCAGAGCGCTCTCGCTCGGTCATCGCCCAAAAAGGCATTTTACTGGTAATCAGATTTTCCCATACACCACGGAAGGACGAGCGAGCGGAGCGGCCCGGCCCGGCCCGGCCCGTGGCGACGCTTTTGAGAACCTAATATATCTGCAACCGCACGTCTGATTGGCAAGCGGGCTTCTTTGCTGAGCAGCCCCATCCAACCTACCCTGTTTGAGACTAGTGCAGACTCACGAGGGACCATGAGACCAGTGCAGACTACCACTGCGCGTGGCGTGTGCCGCGTGAGGGGTGTTGAAAAGTGTTTTCTCGCAAAAACTCCGCAACGGCTGGGCAGATTGTGTGCAAATTTGGTGTATGGTCAGGGACCCCTAAGCCGCCACTTTCCCACAAGTCAGGGGTGGGGTTCCTCTGCACGTGCACACGTGCACACCCCTATTCTATATCTCAGGAACGGCCGAGCCGATTGTGTTCAAATTTGGTGTATGGTCAGGGACCCCTAAGCCGCCACCTTCCCACAAGTCAGGGGTGGGGTGCGTCTGCACGTGCGCACATGCACACCCTTATTCTATATCTCAGGAACGGCCGAGCCGATTGTGTTCAAATTTGGTGTATGGTCAGGGACCCCTAAGCCGCCACCTTTCCACAAGTCAGGGGTGGGGTGCGTCTGCACGTGCGCACGTGCACACCCTTATTCTATATATCAGGAACGGCCGAGCCGATTGTGTTCAAATTTGGTGTGTGGTTAGAGACCTCTCAGCCGCCATTTTCCCACAAGTCAAGGGTGGGGTACCTCTCCACTTGCGCACGTGCGCACCCTTTTTTATCTCAGAAACTACTTGCCCGATCGAGTTGAAATTCACCATAGATTTCCTTCGCGCTCGCTCGGTCATCGCCAACTACGGCGACTTACTGGTTATTCATATGTGAATGTTCGTTAGTCACGCATTCTGGATGTAAATTTGCGGATAATATAATGCGTTAAAGATGAGAAAGTATTTTAGTGTTTCTAAACAGTGTTTATCTTGATGTCGTTTGTCAAAACACCCATTCAATTGGGGATAGCAAAGTGTTGCATATTTCCAGGACTCTCTGGACTCCGTTAGTCCGAATAGTTTTAAGACTGTTTTTCCCGCATCGCCTGCTGCAAAGCAAAGAGACATTCTTCCCTGGAAGGATATATGAGCAGAAGAAGTACAAAAGTCGAGGAAAAGACGAAGACGAAGAAGGTGAGGAAAAGACGAAGAAGCAGACTCGACTGAGAGGAGCTATGGAAAGAAGCAGACTCGACTGAGAGGAGCTATGGAAAGAAGCAGACTTGACTGAGAGGAGCTAGATAAAGTACGAGAAGCAGGGCAGGCAGTACGCGCTAGGAGCTGACGATTGTAGTACGCTAGGAGCTGACGCCGTAGACGAGGAGCAGAAGATGGTGTTAGTGATTGAACCTAAGGGGAGGATGAGAAGTAGAGTGTGAGGACTCATGAGTTGGAGACGGAGAATGAGGAGCAGGGTAGAGTACAGGGGCCCGGGCAGAAGATGAGAGGCAGGGCAGAGGATGGGAGCCCGACATTAGATGAAAGGCAGAGCAGATGGCGGGGAGCTAGGAAGAGGAGGAGCAGCAGGATAGAGGGTGAGGAGCCGGGCAGAGATGAGAGGCGGGCCAGAGGGTGGGAGGAGCTGGCAGAGGGGCGGGTCAGTCACGGTGCCCCGGGGCACTGAGTGATGATGGGCTTCCTGGCTGGGCGGACCGCCCCCCCCCCCCCCCCCCCCCCCCCCCAGACTGGGCGGAAATGCACAGAGAGCGGCTGCCAGCTCCGCCCCCTCCGGCGAGGGGACGGATGGCACGGGGGCGGGGAGGGAACACCGGGTCGATATTGGATGGAGGAGATGATGTGGGAAGAATCAATCTGGCGTCCTTCCCAAAAGCTTCGTGGGCCATTATATGAAGAATGAAGAGACAGAAGTGCTGATGGAAGGGTCTTGGACGAGATTTGATGTGGGTGAGAGAATTATCAGTAATTCAGTAAACAAGAGGAGGGTTTCAAAATCACATTTGAACACATTCACCTGCTATAAAGGAAAGGAGATGACGAAAATCCACTGACATGAAAACACCAAGGATACCATAATCACTTTACTGACACTTGCACTGCATGATCATTTGTGTATAAAGAGCTACCTGGGCCCAACCTAGGCCTATATAAGCAGAAACCAGTAGTGGATGGTTCTGATGGGAGAATATGCTGCATTCGCTGCATTCTATGTTTCCGAAGGTCGCCTGATATTATCAAATTAGAGTGTCACCTGAGACAAAATGTTTTTTTTGGTTTAAAGGGAAATAATGACATTTGTCCACAAAAATGGAGTTATTACTTGAAATCGACAGACGAGACTAAAATATATTGTAAATTGATCATATTTTGCATATAAACATTCTTACCGAAAGATATTTAAAGTTAAAGTTAATAAGCGTTTCACGCTTATAACGGTCGGTACTCAGCAAATACTCGGTAACGAATTTACTGTCCGAACTAAAATTAGTCTCCCTAAGCATTGTTATCTATCATGAAGTAATTAGTAGTGCAATATGTTTCCTGCACTCTATCTTTTGCGAATATGTGCCAAACTTTTATGAACAATCAACAAGCATTTGAAAAAGTGCATTGAAATCAGCAGTTTAGTTTGGCCGCGGACGGCGACCTATTTAGTTCATAAAAAAATGGATGCTTTCCCCATGAATTTTAAACATACAGGTATTCAATACAGTACCATGCATACATGACACATTTATCTGAACCGTTTTCCCATAATCAATCAATAAACGTTTCAGAAAACGGTGATGCATTCGGCGGATTGACTTGGCCCCCTACGACGACGTATTTAGTGTATGCGATTTGTTGAGAGGTAATTCAACAAGAGGTATTCAACGTTGAACAGATTGATACAAAAGCGCCAGATATGTCGTGTTTCCAATAGTGAAGGGAAAACACCTATCATGAACTCCGAAAGAAGTATATGTGCTTGTTTTTTGCATTTTTCCAAACTTCCAACTATGAATTAGGGAATAATTGTATTTAATTCTTAAATTTAGATCACATCATTTTTATTCCATAACGGTACCCTAAGCAAATGTTGCAAACAAATAAAAAGGTCATTATTTCCCTTTAAAGAATATTCTTACCCTTTGTCATGCGTGCAATGATATAAAAGATTGAAGTGTAGCGCCAGCTAAGTTACCTAATAGGCATGCATTACCCAAATATTTTGCTTATATTTGCTCGTGCTTACACATTATCCAGGTATGTAGTTTTATGAAAATGATTGGGGGTGCTCAAGGTCTATTTCAATAACAGTCCTCATTTTTTTTTTCTTGCGAAAAGTTGTTGAGCGGGGGGGGGGAGGAGCTCAGCGAAACGTTGTTTAGCGGGGGAGGGTAAATAATGAAAATAACAACATTAGTCAATACATCATAAACTTAAGCTCCTATACCTAATCCTAAACTAGTCTATACAATTTAAGTTTATCATAAACTGCACACAAAGACATCAAGTCACACCAAAATAAACTCTTTTTGGGTCATTCAACTTTGGGAATGCTCAAGCATTGTTGGGGGTGCACAAGTCAACATTGGTGGTGCTCGAGCACCACTAACAGAATACACAACGTCATCCCTGACATTATATGTTACTCACGTGCTTTTTGTTCGAAGTTAGTGCTGACACAATACAAGTAGCAAAACCAGCCAAGACGCGCTTCCACGTATGACAAACATTTGGTCCATCGTTTGTCCGGTTATTTTTTTCCTAAAAAAGTACACAGATAGCATGGTATGGGCACTTGAAGCACAGAAAATCACTCATCGTCATATATCAAACGGACTGACGAGAGCAAACGTTAACGACGCGCATTTATTTTTGTCATCTCTCCTGTGCACAAGAACACAAAGACGTCATTACCGGGCGGGCGCGAAGCGCCCGTGAGGTTTCTCGTCAACTTACTAGACAAATTTACATTTGACCCGGCCCGACCCGGCCCGACCCGGCCCGACCCGGCCCGACCCGGCCCGACCCGGACATATAGACGCTTTTCGGAAGCTAATAACTTTGCAACCACTGCTCCGATTGAGATTGGGTTTTCACCATTGGATAGGTCCATTAAATCATTTGTTTGGTATGGGGCGTTCTAATAGAGGTGGTACCACAGCGGGTGGCAGTTGGCACACGCGAACGTCGAAATGAACACAAAACCTTGCAAAAAATGATTCTTGATCAAAAATTGTTGTATTATTCTAAGCATTAATTTATACGCTGAAGCATGCAGCGCTCAGGACGTACCTTTTTGGCGGATTTGAGAAAGGAGATCATGAACAATTTAATACAACTTAATTTGTATGTTGGCATGCTTTGAAGCCCGACAATTTTTATGGAGGACTAAAATGACTGTGCTACTACCAAGTGTGCTCCCTTACCGTTTAATATTTCAAACCTGTCTTAGCTTTACTAGAGCGCGCTCGCTCGGTCATCGCCCAAAAAGGCGTTTTACTGGTTCGATAACATATAGTTGTTTGCACTTTTACCTTTACCGACATGGTATCGGTTTCGCCGAAGCAACACACACATTGGTATACATCACAGCAAGCGGGTACTCCCAACGGAATGGCTTGGTTCGATGTTTGAGTCCAAGAGTTGACTGCGACCTTTCGGTGATGGATAAGTTCCATCTCTGATTCGGAAAGATTAAATGTAACCGCCACATTTTATATAGCTTCAGTTTCGCAAAATGGGTTTGTGTATAGGAGCAGAGGTCACTTGATACTTGTACTTGGAGTTCAGCGTGTGCGCTTTGCGCTAACAGTCCAGTCACGTGTTTCTTGTATATTGTATATCAAACACACTTGCACAAGCTGCATCGCTGTTACATATCATTCACCAGGCTAGATAAGTTATGATAATGGTAATGACGATGATAAATACCAATGTCCAGAGATGTCTGGTCACCGCTGACATTAGCAGATGACGTCATCGTCCTCGTGACGTCTGTAGGATAGTCTGCTATGTCTGCCGAGGGTGGTACATAAGGACAGCGATGCTGCCAATCCAGCACAGTCACAACCATGGCCGCCGCAGCGCCACTCTTCCCGACCCTGCTGCTGCTGCTGTCTCTGAGTGTTGAAGTGGCTCCGGCCACCAGCTCCGATCCGACACACTGCGACCCCCCACCAGCCCTCCTCCTGGCCTCCCAGGTCGCCGAGCTGGCGCGCACTGCCCTGACGACCGACCACAGGTCAGAACATCAGATCGGCATCAGAGCGGAGCAACTGGCCCGCCCCAGACAGCAGCATCAGCAGCAGGCTGGCCTTCCTCCGCTCTCTGACACCACCTCTGAGACGTCTGCGACATCAGAGGCTCAGCTCCGCCGTCTGGAGGCCCTGGAGACGGCCGTGGACCGGCTCAACTCCACCGTCTCCCGGCTGGGCGGAGACGGAAGAGCCAGTGGGCCTGCCGGTGACCTGGCCCAGCCTGGCACCTGCCTGCAGCTGCAGCGCGCCAACGGCTCACTGCCGGACGGCGTGTACCATCTGGCCGCGCTGGCCGACCCCGTCTACTGCGACTTCAGCCACGACGGCGGCGGCTGGACGCTGCTGCTGACGGCCGCCTCCCGTGACGGCTGGGACCGGCTCAACGTCCGCCTCCGCAACGCCGGCAACCCATCACTCACCGACAACTACTCGATCCTGGGCCGCGGCGACGTCGTGAAGGCGCTCGGCTCGGGCTGCAGGTTCGTCTACCGTCTGGAGGGCCAGGCGCAGGTGAGCCGGCGACAGTGGGGCGGCATCTGGCTGGCGCCCCGAGACTACACCTTCACACCCGAGACGGACACACAACGAGACATCGCGCTCGTCAAGAAGTTCAATTCATGGACCTACGGCAAGCCCAGCCTGCAGAAGACGATGCCTTGGATCAATGTGGAGGACTACCTTAACGGCATGCCGCTGCTGACCACCACCCTGAAGTCTTCTAAGGACTGGTGGGGCACCCTGATCACCGATCCCACCACAACCAGCTACCAGCACAGCCCATGGATCCACGTCGGCGCGCCCCAGTCCGGCACCATCCTCTACTGGCTGCGGGAGGAGGTGCTCCCCTGACCGCCCGTGGTACCAGCCGACAGCGGTCTTCTTCAGCTGACCACGAAGGATATAATAATAAAAAAATACAGTTATAGGATCATAAATAGTACCAGAGGAACTTGTTAAATGTTTTTTTTATGTATCATCGGTGAACTCTTATATTGGCTAAGAAAAGAAATGTGTCCCGCTGCGTTCCTTGCTTTAAAAGTTACGTGAAGGTCGACATTGCTTGACTCTTGTTTTTGTAAATTGTATGTAGCGTTTATATTTTGAACGAGTTACTGTACTGCGTTTTATATGTCAGAATATAACCGTAAGATATCGCAATGGAGTTGGGGACAATTTTGTAAGGTACCATTATTTTGGGTTCATACAAACAAGGACAATTTTGCATAATGTAAATTTAAACAAAAATAATAACAATTCGAAATGAACACAGACATAATTAAAAACCGCGCCGCATCAGCGGCATTTTCTGCGCGGCGGTAACAATGCTTTTATAAGCCAAATACAATGGAGAAACATGGGTGAAACTCTGTATACTTTTGGGGTCCCACATGGGACCCCATTGCAAAATTTTGGGAACTCATCAGCCATTTTGGGACCTCAATGTTGGAGGCCCTTCTTAAGATCGGGATATACAAAACGTTCCGTGCAGAGAGGAAGCTTACTCTCCTCTGTGCTGAGTAGGAGGCTCTCATTTCCTCTGTGCTGTGTAGGAGGCCCATCCTCTCCTCTGTGCTGAATAGAAAGCCCCAACTCTCCTCTGTGGTGAGTAGGAGGCCCCTCCTCTCCTCTGTGCTGAGTAGGAGGCCCCTCCACTCCTCGGTGCTGAGTAAGAGGCTCTCATCTCCTCTGTGCTGAGTAGAAAGCCCCTCCTCTCCTCTGTGCTGAGTAGGTGGCCCACTTCTCTTCTGTGCTGAGTAGGAGGCCCCTCATCTCCTCTGTGCTGAGTAGGAGGCCCCTCCTCTACTCTGTGCTGAGTAGAAAGCCACTACTCTCCTCTGTGCTGAGGAGGAGGTCCATCCTCTCCTCTGTTCTGAGTAGGAGACCCCTCCTCTCCTCTGTGCTAAGTATGAGGCCCCTCCTCTCCTATGTGCTGAGTAGGAGGCCTCTCCCCTCATCGGTGCTGGGTAGGAGGCACCTCCTCTCCTCTGTGCTGAGTAGGAGGCCCCTCCTCTCCTCTGAGCTGAGTAGGAGGCCCCTGCTCTCCTCTGTGCTGAGTAGGAGGTCCCTTATCTCCTCTGTGCTGAGTAGGAGGCCCCTCCTCTCATCTGTGCTGAGGAGGAGGCCCCACCTCTCCTCTGTGTTGAGTTGGAAGTCCCTCCCAGAAATATATTGGTTAAAAAAATGTAGCCCGTCACATTGTCTATCGATTGCATGCTTGTTGATTTCTTTGGTTTTGTGGTTTTCTCAAATCCTGTCGTCGCAGATTTAGTCGTAGGTATATGGGTACGTTTAATTCGACCTGATCTCATGGTCAAACGGCGACCTTGAGAGAAAAATATCCAAATGCGTAAATGGAGTCTTTTTAATGATCTATCTATTGCATTAGTTTTTAGGATTTTCAGGCTTCAAATTGTTGGAAATTTCGGGTACCCCATATTTTGACCTGATCTCAAGGTCAAACTGTGACCTTGAGATAAAAATATACAAATGCGTTAATGGAGTTTTTGATGGTCTGTCTATTGCATTAGTTTTTGGGATTCTTAGTCTTCGAAGTTTTGAACATTTTGGGTACCTCAGATTTTGACCTGATCTGAAGGTCAAACGGTGACCTTAAGATACAAATATCTTGGTTAAAACATGTAGCTCGTCATATTGTCTTTCGATTGCATACTTGTCGATTTTTTTCTTCTTCTTCTCCAATCCTGTCGTCACAGATTTAGTTGTAGGTACATGAGTACGTTTAATGCGACCTGATCTCCAGGTGAGACGGTGACCTTAAGATACAAATATACGAATGCGTAAATGGGGTCTTCTTAATGGTCTATCTATTGTATTAGTTTTTAAGATTCTCAGACTTCAAATATTTCCAAATTTGGGGTACGCCAGATTTTGACCTGATCTCAAGGTTAAACGGTGACCTTGAGAGCACAATATCTCGGTTAAAAAATGTAGCCCGTCATATTGTCTATCGATTGCATACTTTTCGATTTCTTTGCTTTTGCGGTTTTCTCAAATCCTGTCGTCGCAGATTTAGTCGTAGGTATATGGGTATTTTTTAATCGATCTGATCTCAAGGTCAAACATGAACTTGAGAGAAACATATCGGAATGCGTAAATGGAGTCTTTTTAATGGTCTATATATTGCATTAGTTTTGGGGATTCTCAGACTTCAAATTTTGAAAATTTTGGGCACCCCATATTTTGACCTAATCTCAAAGTCAAACGGTGACTGAAGCCAAAAAAAATGTGGGTTAAAAAATGTATCCCGTCACATTGTCTATCGATTGCATACTTCTCGATTTCTTTGGTTTTGTGGTTTTCTCAAATCATGTCGTCGCAGATTTAGTCGTAGGTATATGGGTACGTTTAATTCGACCTGATCTCAAGGTGAAACGGTGACCTTGAGATACAAATATCAAACGCGTAAATGGAGGATTTTTGATGGTATATCTATTGCATTAGTTTTTTTCGGATTCTCTGTCTTCAAATTTTGAAAATGCTGCGTACCCCAGGTTTTGACCTGATCTCAAGGTCAAACGGTGACCTTGAAAGCAACAAATTGTGGTTAAAAAATGTAGCCCGTAATATTGTCTATCGACTGAATACTGTCGATTTCTTTGGTTTTGTGGTTTCTCAAATCTTGTCGCAGATTTAGTCGTAGGTATATGGGTACGTTTAATGCGACCTGATCTCAAAGTCAAACGGTGACCTTGAGCGAAAAATCTAAAACGCTTAAATGGATTCATTTTGATGGTCTATCTATTGCGTTAGTTTTTGGGATTCTCAGACTTCAAATTTTCCAAATTTTGGGTACCCCAGATTTTTACCTGATCTCAAGGTGAAACGGTGACCTTGAAATAAAAATATAAAACCCGTAAATGGAGACTTTTTGATGGTCTATCTATTGCATCAGTTTTTGGGATTTTTTATGTAGATGATACACGAATTGGACCTCAAAGACACTTTGCCTCTGCCGGTAGGCCCATCAATCCACTGGAACCTCCAGAGTGGGCTGGAAGCCCAGGAAGGTTGGAGGCCCCTGAAAACAGAGGCCCCATGGAGGTTTGAGACCCCAATGACATTTCCAAAGTGTCACCCATGTGGAGAAATATAGGTTGTGAGAACTCAAATCAGAGCGTCCCAGGAGTTATTCGTTTGGAAGAGTCTATGTCTTCTGCAGTCATTTTTTAGAGTTTTAGCTGATCGTACCTTTAGGGTCTAAAAATGGCAACAGTCATCAGCGTAATAGTTCAGAGCCTGCGTCGTTTCACGAAATAACCGCACGAGCGTGCAGCGCGAGTTGCAGAAATTTCCTATAACGACGAGACAAAAGATATTCATTTCCTTTTGATGTGTGAGATGATAGCTGATGCCATTGTGAGAATAATAAGTTGAAGAAATATGATCATAATATGGCAGTAATATCTTTATTGTATACCAAATTTAAGAAATGAAAAAAATCCGAGCTTTCGTGGCTAGCACATTATCAAGGATGAGTTTTGTACATGCTTTTGAAAAATATAACACACAGCTTGCGCACGTTCCGAATTGCGGTGGGGTACTCATATCAATCTCGCATAATACACGTACAGACACACATACATATACACTTCACACTTCTCGGTGTTTCGAATAGCGGTGGGGTTCTCATATTCAATCTCGCATAATACATGTACAAACACACATACCTATACACTTCACACATCTCGGTGTTTCATAACAACCCACAGACGGGAGGCCAGGTCATATCGCCTCTTGAAATCACCATATGTGGTGACTTCAAAAAGCGACACGACTTACTATGCTCACGACTCACACGTCTCACGACTACGACACGACTCAATATTCATTTCCTTTCATTTCCAGCGAGTTCTGTAGGTACTGTAACTTAGCAACATAACACATGTCGAATTTCGGGTTAAGATGGAAGGCCAATGATTGCTTTTAAAGTAGAGTTAAAGTAATGTAACTTAGCAACATAACACATGTCGAATTTCGGGTTAAGATGGAAGGCCAATGATTGCTTTTAAAGTAGAGTTTGAAAACGGCGAGTATTTGGTAAATAATACTGATATATAAATTGAATTAGAAATTAGATACTCATCTAGACCCACAACACAAAAGAAAGATGGAGTTTTGGCTGGCCCGACTAAAGCAACACTGTGAGAAAATTGGAAAGGCAAAACTTGTGAGGCAATATTGAAGAAACTCTTCAAAGAAATGAAGAAGGCAGAACTCAACGAAGCGATAGTTGTTTTCTTCATGGAAGTAAAGAAACAGGAACGGCCATGGCACACCCCGCTGCTGAGACGTAACTCTTCTATCCGCTAAACATCAGCGGATCTAACTCTGTTATTGTCATCAAGAAGTGGTAATGCGGTGAAGTGAAACGTTTGATATGTGCTGTTGTTGTTCTTCTTTAATTTGTTAATAATGTCCTCCTTAAATTTATGTTTTAAGAAGTGGGCGCTTGGCTGAAACTTCACATAAATACAACACACAAAAATAATGATATATGGCGTATATTGGCCAGGAAGAGAATAACCTACCTAAAAGGAATCCTGATAACTCTGTCTCAATCCTATTTTCCCAACCTACAATATCCGCCAGCGTTGTTCTATGGAATTAAATGCACTAAGTCCACTAATGGCGCATGCGCCGAAAGCGCCGTCACAAATCACTATGGTCGTAAGGCACAAACAAAATCAAGAATGCGTTTTGTTAATACGAGAAGCTAACAGCTAGTTTTAAGACAGAAAGCGGTTTAAGATGTGTGTGAGAAGTATATAAAAAAGAAAAAATACACTGAATTTTGTATGCGTAAAAACCCACTACTTGTCCCCAACCCCATTGTGCACGACCCATACAATTATGTTAATAATAGTCAGTGAAATATAAATGTGGCAGTAGTTCAAGTTTTCCGTCTATCTAGAATATTTCTGTAAATGGTGAACGTGTGTCAGTTTCCAAGTCCTGGAAATATGACCAGCTACCTTTGTATTTACATCAGGGGCGCAGCCAGGGGGCTATGGGGGCTAAAGCCCCCCCCCCCCCCCCCCCGTCGCGGCTCAGAGGGGTCCATCTCGGGTCTGAAAGGGGCCCATCGTGGACTCAGAAAGGGCCCATTTCAGGCCTGATAAAACAAATTTAACCTCGGAAAGCGAGCATCTCAGGTCCAGAAAAGGCCCGTCTCAGTTCTCAGGCCCGGGAAGGGTCCATCTTAAGTCCGGAGAGGGCCCATCTTGGGCTCAGAAGGGGCCCATCTCATGTCTGGAAAGGGCTCAACTTAGGCTCT
Source organism: Chirona hameri (assembly GCA_036785665.1). NCBI lineage: Eukaryota > Metazoa > Arthropoda > Thecostraca > Balanomorpha > Balanidae > Chirona > Chirona hameri. Next base: position 43,437 of record JAXIVJ010005934.1, read on the forward strand.
GAATGGGCTTAGGCTCAGAATGGGCCCATCTCAGATTTTGAAAAGGCCCATCGTGAACTCAGAAAAGGCACATCTCAGATTTGGAAAGGGCCCATGTTGGGCTCAGAAAGGGCCCATCTCAGGTCTGGAAAGAGCCAATTTTAGGCTCTGAATGGGCTAATCTTAGGCTCAGAATGGGCCAATCTTAGGCTCTGAATTGGCCCATCTCAGGTTTTGAAAGGGCCCGTCTCAGGTCTGGAGAGGGTCCATTTTAGGCTTTGAAAGTGAGCATCTCAGTTCCGGAAAAGGCCTATGTCTGCTCTTAGGCCAGATAAGGGCCAATTTTAGGCTCCTAATGGGCTCATCTTGGGCTCAGAATGGGCCCATCTTAGGCTCTGAATTTGCCCATCTCAGGTTTTGAAGGGGCCCATCGTGAACTCAGAAAGGGCCATCTCAGATCTGGAAAGGGCCCATCAAAGTCGTAGAAAGCCCCCCCCCCCCGTCTTGAGTCTGGGAATGGTCCAATTTGGGCCTGGAAAGGGCCCATCTCAGGTCTGTAAAAGGTCAATTAGAGGTCTTGAAAGGACCCATCTTTAGACCAGAAAAGGTCCATCATCGGCTCAGATGCCTGATGCCTCAGAAAGCTGCCCATCTGGCATATCGGGGGGAGAGGGAGAGAGGGGGACACAGGTCCATTTTGCTTTTTAAAAAAATGGAGGGAAAATGCCCCCTGCCCCCGGGTCCTGGGCGTAGTGAGTTTAACCATGCGGCGTCAGGCGTCAGCAGTGTACGGGGGACGGGGCATTGACAAAAATATAAAAATACAATAAAAATGAGCTGAGGCAGAACAAAAGCCTTGGTCGAATGAATCCTGGATCCGCTTTTGTCATCATGATTCGTGATCCCATTGTTTTTCAGATTTGTGTGAGGGGTTTTGGTAATTGGTGGTATCCAGTAGTGACAGAGGCGGGGGAGGGGGCAGGAGCGACAAGTTGCCCCCAACTCCAGCCGAATTGAATATTAACCCTTTGGCGTTGCATGAAAAGAATATACTTCCAAAATAAACTTCCCCCCTTAACTCTATGAAGAGCTTCCGCCGCCCCTGATGTTGTCACCCCTCTGCCCCTTGCTAGACCCCACGGCATCACTAGCGGATAGAGGGGGGGGGGGGCAAAGCGGCAATGACGTCGCCAACTGCCCACAAACCAAATAAGATTACTAGGGACAAATCCAAGTACCTACATATGTACTTTAACATGGGTGATGGGACCATATTAGGGATGGATAAATAATTTTAAAAAAATACATTTTTTTCAATTAAAAAAAAAAGAAATATAAAAAAGGAAACTACAAACAAATTCATGTTTTTGAGGCATCAGCCTATAACTAAGGGGCCCACTTCGGTTAACCCCCTCCCCCCCCCCCCCCCGTCGCAAAATCCTAGCTGCGCCCCTGATTGACATATGTGAATAACTACATGGCATAACGATGATATGCAAAGCTTTACTAATTGAAGCCATAGGTCGTCTGATTGCGCGCCCCTATTGTACATTCTTCCTACCATGCGGTGCAGGCCGACAGAACATGTGGAAGAGACTCGGAATCCTCTGCTAGCGACCCGCCTAAGGTGAACAGGGTTGGAACACCTATACAAACGCATTACAAAGTGAGTGCATTCATTAATCTAATTAGCAACACTCATCCACCTAGGTACGTTCGTACCGTATCTAACTCTTAGGTATGGCTAAGCCGTATCTAAGGCTTAGATCCTAAGCTAACTTCTTTTATTTATTTTAATCCAAGCCAAAATAGTTAACTGTCCGTGTCCATGTATGTGCATGCGATTGCTGGCGTGGAACATCCGCGAATGGTCCAGAAATTACGGCAGTTTTCCATCGGCGCCGAGCCAGGGTGCGATATGATGGCGACTGTCGTTTTTTTCCTGGGAAGCTAAATGTTTCAGAGAGCGGCTTCTGGTAACTATTCACGCGTTTGCCAGCTAACTTTTCATGCTATTATTTGTTAGATAACTCTTGTAATGAATTGACAACAGCGACCATAACTAATCCGTTCTGCCCTGACCCAGCACTCTACTAATTGTATCGGACAAGCAATCCGTCGGATATAAATTGCGCTGCATCGCTGTAACTATCTCTAAAAATGTTTTGTTTTCTCATACGACCCATACAAAACATGAAATGATATAAAATTACATCATATGCGATATGTGCAGGTCTTACATGGAAACAATCCGATTTTGACTTACGGATTTTTTTCGACGTACGTCAAAGAAACGAAAATAACTCCAAGTGAAACGGCGCCAGCGTCAGAGAGACGGCAAAAACACTCCTAACTGGTTTTCTCGTGGGGCATTTTTACAGCGTAATCCACACAAAGCCATCACGTCCCGGTGTTTCTGGCTTCTGTATTTAGTCATTAACTAGGCTTCTCGCTGTTTTGTTCTGCCACCACCTGAGCGTGATCGCCATGTGATCGGGATTTGTTTCGTGCTGAGGCCACAATGTTGACGTGAGTGAAAATGGGCATGTTTTGAGCAGAGTTCTTAAATATTTCCAAACTAGGCGAGATTTGAATCAATTAAACCGCCAAATGTTTCTCTCATCACAAGCATACTACGCAGGTGAGCTAGGTAACGGAATTTAACTAAATAAAACTAGAAAATACCACAGAACAATTTAACTTGTTTTAAAGGAATAGCTCACCTTGACAGACTAGTTGACATTTGGCAGTAAGGAGTATCTTTAGCTGAACGATAGGCATGTGACTGGTTTAGATCAGTATTATCAGAGTTAGGGACATGTTTGCCCCCCCCCCCCCCCCCACCTTGGCGACCAGAATTACACGCTTACCCCCGAATTAATTTTGATGTTGTTGAGCATTCTGCAAAACAGATGCAAAAGAAGTTGCTTCCGGCATGTAAACTGTAACACAAACCTGAACAATATTCTGAACTCATGGGTTCCGATGCTCTTTGTGTAAACCATGATGTTTTTTTTTACAAACAAGCTGTGTACTTTGAAGTAACCTCCAGGCTGATTAGATTTAAAAAACATCATGCAACATTCTCAGGGTTGAATCCTGTATCTGTTCCTGGTATCTGGGTACATGTATGGGTGTCGGGTACATCACTGTACCGAGGTCTCCAGCTGACTCCTCCCTCTGATGACGGCTGGCTCACTGTACCGAGGTCTCCAGCTGACTCTCTGATGACGGCTGGCTCTCTCCGTCCTGTCGGTACATCACTGTACCGAGGTCTCCAGTCTCTGATGACAGCTGGCCCGCTCCGTCCTGTCCGTACATCACTGTACCGAGGTCTCCAGCTGGCTCCTCCCTCTGATGACGGCTGGCTCTCTCCGTCCTGTCGGTACATCACTGTACCGAGGTCTCCAGCTGAGTCTCTGATGACGGCTGGCTCTCTCCGTCCTGTCGTTACATCACCGTACCGAGGTCTCCAGCTGACTCTCTGATGACAGCTGGCTCTCTCCGTCCTGTCGTTACATCACTGTACCGAGGTCTCCAGCTGAGTCTCTGATGACAGCTGGCTCTCTCCGTCCTGTCAGTACATCACTGTACCGAGGTCTCCAGCTGACTCTCTGATGACGGCTGGCTCTCTCCGTCCTGTCGTTACATCACTGTACCGAGGTCTCCAGCTGAGTCTCTGATGACAGCTGGCTCTCTCCGTCCTGTCGGTACATCACTGTACCGAGGTCTCCAGCTGAGTCACTGATGACGGCTGGCTCTCTCCGTCCTGTCGTTACATCACTGTACCGAGGTCTCCAGCTGAGTCTCTGATGACAGCTGGCTCTCTCCGTCCTGTCGGTACATCACTGTACCGAGGTCTCCAGCTGACTCCTCCCTCTGATGACGGTTGGCTCTCTCCGTCCTGTCGGTACATCACTGTACCGAGGTCTCCAGCTGACTCCTCCCTCTGATGACGGCTGGCTCTCTCCGTCCTGTCGGTACATCACTGTACCGAGGTCTCCAGCTGACTCCTCCCTCTGATGACGGCTGGCTCTCTCCGTCCTGTCGGTACAGCACTGTACCGAGGTCTCCAGCTGACTCCTCCCTCTGATGACAGCTGGCTCTCTCCGTCCTGTCGGTACATCACTGTACCGAGGTCTCCAGCTGACTCTCTGATGACGGCTGGCTCTCTCCGTCCTGTCGTTACATCACTGTACCGAGGTCTCCAGCTGAGTCTCTGATGACGGCTGGCTCTCTCCCTCCTGTCGGTGCATCACTGTACCGAGGTCTCCAGCTGACTCCTCCCTCTGATGACGGCTGGCTCTCTCCGTCCTGTCGGTACATCACTGTACCGAGGTCTCCAGCTGACTCCTCCCTCTGATGACGGTTGGCTCTCTCCGTCCTGTCGGTACATCACTGTACCGAGGTCTCCAGCTGACTCCTCCCTCTGATGACGGCTGGCTCTCTCCGTCCTGTCGGTACATCACTGTACCGAGGTCTCCAGCTGACTCCTCCCTCTGATGACGGCTGGCTCTCTCCGTCCTGTCGGTACAGCACTGTACCGAGGTCTCCAGCTGACTCCTCCCTCTGATGACAGCTGGCTCTCTCCGTCCTGTCGGTACATCACTGTACCGAGGTCTCCAGCTGACTCTCTGATGACGGCTGGCTCTCTCCGTCCTGTCGTTACATCACTGTACCGAGGTCTCCAGCTGAGTCTCTGATGACGGCTGGCTCTCTCCCTCCTGTCGGTGCATCACTGTACCGAGGTCTCCAGCTGACTCCTCCCTCTGATGACGGCTGGCTCTCTCCGTCCTGTCGGTACAGCACTGTACCGAGGTCTCCAGCTGACTCCTCCCTCTGATGACAGCTGGCTCTCTCCGTCCTGTCGGTACATCACTGTACCGAGGTCTCCAGCTGACTCCTCCCTCTGATGACGGCTGGCTCTCTCCGTCCTGTCGGTACAGCACTGTACCGAGGTCTCCAGCTGACTCCTCCCTCTGATGACAGCTGGCTCTCTCCGTCCTGTCGGTACATCACTGTACCGAGGTCTCCAGCTGACTCCTCCCTCTGATGACGGCTGGCTCTCTCCGTCCTGTCGGTACATCACTGTACCGAGGTCTCCAGCTGACTCCTCCCTCTGATGACGGCTGGCTCTCTTCGTCCTGTCGGTACATCACTGTACCGAGGTCTCCAGCTGAGTCTCTGATGACGGCTGGCTCTCTCCCTCCTGTCGGTGCATCAATGTACCGAGGTCTCCAGCTGACTCCTCCCTCTGATGACGGCTGGCTCTCTCCGTCCTGTCGGTACATCACTGTACCGAGGTCTCCAGCTGACTCTCTGATGACGGCTGGCTCTCTCCGTCCTGTCGGTACATCACTGTACCGAGGTCTCCAGCTGACTCCTCCCTCTGATGACGGCTCGCTCTCTCCGTCCTGTCGGTACATCACTGTACCGAGGTCTCCAGCTGACTCTCTGATGACAGCTGACTCTCTCCGTCCTGTCGGTACATCACTGTACCGAGGTCTCCAGCTGAGTCACTGATGACGGCTGGCTCTCTCCGTCCTGTCGTTACATCACCGTACCGAGGTCTCCAGCTGACTCCTCCCTCTGATGACAGCTGGCTCTCTCCGTCCTGTCGGTACATCACTGTACCGAGGTCTCCAGCTGAGTCTCTGATGACAGCTGGCTCTCTCCGTCCTGTCGGTACATCACTGTACCGAGGTCTCCAGCTGACTCCTCCCTCTGATGACAGCTGGCTCTCTCCGTCCTGTCGGTACATCACTGTACCGAGGTCTCCAGCTGAGTCTCTGATGACGGCTGGCTCTCTCCGTCCTGTCGGTACATCGCTGTACCGAGGTCTCCAGCTGACTCCTCCCTCTGATGACGGCTGGCTCTCTCCGTCCTGTCGGTACATCACTGTACAGAGGTCTCCAGCTGACTCCTCCCTCTGATGACGGCTGGCTCTCTTCGTCCTGTCGGTACATCACTGTACCGAGGTCTCCAGCTGAGTCACTGATGACGGCTGGATCTCTCCGTCCTGTCGGTACATCACTGCACCGAGGTCTCCAGCTGACTCCTCCCTCTGATGACGGCTGGCTCTCTCCCTCCTGTCGGTACATCACTGTACCGAGGTCTCCAGCTGAGTCACTGATGACAGCTGGCTCTCTCCGTCCTGTCGGTACATCACTGTACCGAGGTCTCCAGCTGACTCCTCCCTCTGATGACGGCTGGCTCTCTCCCTCCTGTCGGTACATCACTGTACCGAGGTCTCCAGCTGACTCCTCCCTCTGATGACGGCTGGCTCGATCCGTCCTGTCGGTACATCACTGTACCGAGGTCTCCAGCTGACTCCTCCCTCTGATGACAGCTGGCTCTCTCCGTCCTGTCGGTACATCACTGTACCGAGGTCTCCAGCTGACTCTCTGATGACGGCTGGCTCTCTCCGTCCAGATGCAGCCGCGGGAGTTTGGCAGGGTGGACCGGTAATCACCAGGATAAATGTCCGTCTCTACGCCGACACCACTGATATACAGGTAACACCATACACCACTGATCAATGTCACGTATTACACCACTGATATACAGGTAACACCATACACCACTGATCAATGTCACGCACCACACCACTGATATACAGGTAACACCCTACACCACCGATCAATGTCGCGCACCACACCACTGATATACAGGTAACACCCTACACCACCGATCAATGTCACGTACCACACCACTGATATACAGGTAACACCCTACACCACCGATCAATGTCACGCACCACACCACTGATATACAGGTAACACCCTACACCACTGATCAATGTCACGTACCACACCACTGATATACAGGTAACACCCTACACCACCGATCAATGTCACGCACCACACCACTGATATACAGGTAACACCCTACACCACTGATCAATGTCGCGCACCACACCACTGATATACAGGTAACACCCTACACCACTGATCAATGTCGCGCACCACACCACTGATATACAGGTAACACCATACACCACTGATCAATGTCACGCACCACACCACTGATATACAGGCAACACCCTACACCACTGATCAATGTCACGCACCACACCACTGATATACAGGTAACACCCTACACCACTGATCAATGTCACGCACCACACCACTGATATACAGGTAACACCATACACCACTGATCAATGTCACGCACCACACCACTGATATACAGGCAACACCCTACACCACTGATCAATGTCACGTATTACACCACTGATATACAGGTAACACCCTACACCACTGATCAATGTCACGCACCACACCACTGATATACAGGCAACACCCTACACCACTGATCAATGTCACGTATTACACCACTGATATACAGGTAACACCCTACACCACTGATCAATGTCACGTATTACACTACACCACCACCGTCACCAATCGCAAAACCAACACCAATTCTTACACCACACTCTTGGGAGCATAGCAACACATGACCGATTCGTAGCACCCGTCCCACACCGTCATGCGTCGTGAGGGGCGGCAAACTAGGCACGTGCTGCCTCGGTCAGCTGAGCTGGGCTCTGATTGGCGCAGACCGTGACCCAGCGCTGACCCCTCCCCGGTCAGTCGGCGGCGGGGGAAGCGTTAGCGACCGTCCAGCGGCCTGACAGGACCATGACTTGGTAACAGCACATTTCCGTGCTTCCGTTATACGTATCGAATGACGCTAGAATAACGAAACGTGACGGATCCAATAAACGATGAATCGAATATCAAAACGCATACTAGGTATGTCTTTAATCGGGTTGATAATGACAACAAATAATTATCTGTATGCATTTTGGAACGCAGAAAAGAGATTGCATTGATTTTTTTAAAATAAATATTACAAGCTTAAATAAGTGGTTCTCAGCCTCAAGGTCATCCCGGTTCTCTCCCCTTTAACGACCAGGATGACGCGTTACCCTGCCTGAAATTAATTTGCATTGCCTAATTCTCGAAATGAATGCTATGAAAATATCCCCCGACACGTAAATCGTTCCCTAAAACCGAACATCATTCTCATGTATTGGTTTCGATGCTCTTAGCAACAATGTAGTAGAGGAGAATGGAATAAGACGGCCAGGATAGGGAAGATGGTCACTCACCCTTACAGCCCAAACAAATGACACCACGAACGGGATATCATAAAATCAGTAAAACACCCTTAGGTATTGGGTCGGGAACCGAGCAGGCGGTTTGTAAAGGGAATGTTTCACCTTTCTGAAAGTTTTCAAATATGCGCTGGTTGTATTCGAAAATATGAAGTAAATGCTGCTGAAAACGATGGTGATATTTTTTATCTCTAAAAGTCACTTAACTTTATACAAATTAAGTTTTTAAATTTGAGATGATGACGTCATTATTGAGCTATAGAGAGCTATAGAGAAAACCTTTACGCTGCCAAATATATAGCACAATCGTTTCACACAATTCTGGCGACTTAAATACAAACATTGTGGAACTGTATCTTCTTCCGCATAGAACACAATGACGAGTGCGAGGCATTGCGATAGCTCAATATTTATTAAAAACAATCAATCCATAACTGAGACTTCAAACAACCCGAAAAACTTCAACTTGGACCGCAACCTATTGCGTTGGCCGTTGTTTACATCGCACTCGCAGCGGGTAATCCAGCCAAGTTTCGAGAAATACAGGTCGTCTGACTTCCAGGACCAACAATCTTGAAGTGGCTGTCAGCCAATCAGCGGCGACACTTGCATATACCCCCTTTTTCCAATTATAAATTAAATTGCTTTAAGGGATATTGCCACCTCGCGGGCCAATTTGGACTTTTTGGTGTGTATCGGTAGATTAAGCGTGTCCGATTTCACCTGCAAAATTTGGTTCCCGAAACTCCCCCATTAGATCAAAAAAATACATTCGTACCGCTCATGATTGGCACACATTCGTACAATTGGAGTCGCCTCATTATTATTTAGAATCACTTCTTTGCTGACTATGATTTTCTTTTGAATATTGCAAACACAACATGACCATTCCTTCGGTGCACTTTAAAATTAAAAAGCGTTTGCAGTTAATTCTATTTTCAACCAGCTTAGCCTCTTACATAATAAAACAACCAGAATGGCTATGGCTCAACTTTGGAGCCGTAGGAGATTTGTGACCAATATCTTATAAGACAGACAAACTTTTCAAGGTGAAGTCTCTGCGAATTCGTACGCTTCGGCTTTGGGCGGGCTGCTATTTGTGGCGGGCAAACTGGATGAGAGCGGCCATCATGAATCTAGTACTGAGCAAAGGTGGGACCAAGGTTTTGGAGTCAGAAATTAAAAAAAAAATGTTTTGCCGATACACTTTAGGTGCTGCAGGAGCGATTTTGAGCTTGAGCATACATGATTGTTGATCCCCACCATTCATATAAGTTGCTTTTTAGAAATCCTCCGGAGGTGGCAATATCCCTTTAAAAACGGATAAGTTTTGGGGAATATGACATTCATAATTTAGACATTTCAATAACGGCCAAAGATAAACCTCCGGCTATGGCTATCTCAGTTCAAAACCAATACAAAGGTGAAACATTCCCATCTCAGTTCAAAACCAATACAAAGGTGAAACATTCCCTTTAAGCGTGATGTTTTTTTTTTCAGGATGAAAGAGCACTTAAAGGCTTTGCTTTGAGCCTAATATGACATGCCAAACTGCTTTCTGGTTGTATCGGCTACAATGTGTGCTGTTATGAAAACTTTGCGTTTTAAAGTACTTTCATTTCCTGCATCCACACTTTCAAAGGTAACAAATATTTGCTTTGCATGGAGGTTTAGCTTGACCAGCGGCACGCACTCGATCATTCCATTGATTTGCCGGCAGCGAGACTCCGAGCTGCCTTCTAGTGATCAGCGGCAGAGATTCGCTGCTACGACACGGCCGGACCGTCAGGGTACAGGGGACCGTCAGGGTACATCTCCTCCCGCATCCAGTACAGGATGGTGCCGGAATCTTTTGCATCCGGGGATATCCAAGGACTGTGGTTGTAGTCCGTTGTGCCGTGGTCTGTGACCAGAGTGCCCGACCAGCTACGGGAAGCCTTCAGACTCGTGGTCAGCAGTGGCCTGCCAAAGTAGTACTCCTCCACATTGATCCACGGCATCGTCTTATGCAGGCCATCATCGTCGTAGGTCCAGTCGTTGAACTTCTTGACGAGCGCGATGTCTCGCTGTGTGTCCGTCTCGGGTGTGAAGGTGTAGTCTCGGGGCGCCAGCCAGATGCCGCCCCACTGTCGCCGGCTCACCTGCGCCTGGCCCTCAAGACGGTAGGCGAACCTGCAGCCCGAGCCGAGCGCCTTCAGGGCGTCGCCGCGGCCCAGGATCGAGTAGTTGTCGGTGAGTGATGGCTTGCCGGCGTTGCGGAGGCGGACGTTGAGCCGGTCCCAGCCGTCACGGGAGGCGGCCGTCAGCAGCAGCGTCCAGCCGCCGCCGTCGTGGCTGAAGTCGCAGTAGACGGGGTTGGCCAGCGCGGCCAGCTGGTACACGCCGTCCGGCAGCGAGCCGTTGGCGCGCTGCAGCTGCAGGCAGGTGCCGGGCTGGGCCAGGTCAACGGCAGGCCCACTCGCTCTCCCGTCTCCGCCCAGACGGGAGACGGTGGAGTTGAGCAGGTCCACGGCCGCCTCCAGGGCCTCCAAACGGCGGAACAGAGCCTCTGATGGCGCAGACGTCTCGCGGGTGGTGTCAGGAGGACAGCCAGCCTGCTGCTGCTGCTGCTGCTGCTGCTGCTGCTGCTGATGCTGCTGCTGCTGCTGCTGCTCCTGCTGCTGCTGATGCTGCTCGGAGCTGTCAGAGCTGGTGGCCGGAGCCACTTCAACACTCAGAGACAGCAGCAGCAGCAGGGTCAGGAAGAGTGGCGCTGCGGCGGCCATGGTTGTGACTGTGCTGGATTGGTAGGCTCACTGCCTTTATATACTGCTCTCTGCAGACATAGCTATGTGACCTGCTGACGTCACTGGACGAGGTTGTGCTGATGACGTCATTTGCTGACGTCATCAATAACCAGACATCCCTGAACGTTGATAGTCATTACCATCATTACCATAACCGGTATTCAGTGCGCCACGCGGGGCTTGCGACCAGACTCTCGCGTAGCTCTTCCTACCCTGCAGTTCCCCACCCCGCCGGCTTACCAACACCAACCTCGGGACTACCCTAGTTTCCATGTCACAAGCGAATCTGGATTTCCTCCCTAATCCCTATTACAGCGTTAATAGAAACGCCTGTGCTTACAAAGGTGGATTATATTTGGTAATCAGATCATACGGTATTGCCAGAAGAGACCTGAATTTCCTGCCTTGCTGGCCTGCTGGCTGTTTCTAGCCTCCCTACTCGGATCGATTTAAGGTTATTTTATAATGAAGATATAACTTAAAAGCTACAACACTTCCACACAATAAACTTCACAATGTTAAGGACGGGCTTTGCAAAATTTGTTACTCTAGCTTGCGTTAAGTAGTCATTGTTGATCCTAGAGATATGTGTATTGCTTTCTATTATCGCCGCTTGATATAGCTAAAGTCAGCTTCCGCGAACGCTGTAATCCATATTTCAGAGAAAGAACAGGCTTCGGTGATTCGAATGAAGTCCAGATTTTCTAAGCGTGACCATGGGACCACAAACACCACAAACGGTGGATACTTACTAGAGGCCGGCAATGCGATCGGGGCATTGCCTTGGGGTTATTTTATAGTGATATATATATATATATATATATATATATATATATATATATATATATATATATATATATATATATATATATATATATATATATATATATAATATAAAGTTCCCTGTAAGTGTTTTATTGGTGTAAAATATACTTCACCATAATGTGCCTTCCGTGCCTTACACCTACACATTTACACCAAATTCACTACGGAAATCGCACAGTCGCAGCTTGACGAAATTGACGCATTCGAAAAAAATCCACCTTTGGCATGTTGTATTATTCGACCCAATCGGCGGCTCTCCCGCCGAGAGCGTGTCCTACCGACGAATGCAGGACGCTATCGTCATCCATATCCGCCGTGGCGGAATATGCCCCGTCGGCAGCCGCCCTATTCATTATACCGGTTACAAGGCGGCTTCCTCAGCATGGAGTGCACCCGGGGCGGCAACGGACCCACCCCCGGGCTGGAAGACGGATGGGGGAGCACTGCACCGCAGCTAACGGTTCAGCCTCCCCCTCCCCCCTCCTCTCCCCAGCATCCCCCCCCCCCGCTCCTGATCCCGCCCACCGCGGGCGCCCGGCGGCAACAAAGGAGGGCACAGGGCAGACCCACGGTACGACACGGAAAGCAGTTCAGGGCAGATCCAGGACAGATCCAGGGCAGATCCAGGGTACGGCACGGAGAGAGAGAGGTACAGGGCAGATCCAGGACAAGACACGGAAAGCCATACAGGGCAGATCCAGTGCAGATCCACGGCACAGCTCGGAGAGTGGTACAGGCCAGATCCAGAATACGTTACTGAGAACGATACAAAGCAGATCCATGGCACGGCACGGAGAGAGAGGTACAGGGCAGATTCAGAGCAGATCCAGGGTACGGCACGGAGAGAGAGGTACAGGGCAGATTCAGGGCAGATCCAGGACACGGCACGGAGAGAGGTACAGGGCAGATCCAGAGTACGGCACGGAGAGAGAGAGGTACAGGGCAGATTCAGGGCAGATCCAGGACACGGCACGGAGAGAGAGGTACAGGGCAGATTCAGGGCAGATCCAGGGTACGGCACGGAGAGAGAGGTACAGTGCAGATTCAGGGCAGATCCAGGACACGGCACGGAGAGAGAGGTACAGGGCAGATCCATGGCACGGCACGGAGAGAGAGGTACAGGGCAGATTCAGGGCAGATCCAGGACACGGCACGGAGAGAGAGGTACAGGGCAGATTCAGGGCAGATCCAGGGTACGGCACGGAGAGAGAGGTACAGGGCAGATTCAGGGCAGATCCAGGGTACGGCACGGAGAGAGAGGTACAGGGCAGATTCAGGGCAGATCCAGGACACGGCACGGAGAGAGAGGTACAGGGCAGATCCATGGCACGGCACGGAGAGAGAGGTACAGGGCAGATTCAGGGCAGATCCAGGACACGGCACGGAGAGAGAGGTACAGGGCAGATTCAGGGCAGATCCAGGACACGGCACGGAGAGAGAGGTACAGGGCAGATTCAGGGCACATCCAGGGTACGGCACGGAGAGAGAGGTACAGGGCAGATTCAGGGCAGATCCAGGGTACGGCACGGAGAGAGAGGTACAGGGCAGATCCAGAGTACGGCACGGAGAGAGAGAGGTACAGGGCAGATTCAGGGCAGATCTAGGACACGGCACGGAGAGAGAGGTACAGGGCAGATTCAGGGCAGATCCAGGACACGGCACGGAGAGAGAGGTACAGGGCAGATTCAGGGCAGATCCAGGGTACGGCACGGAGAGAGAGGTACAGGGCAGATTCAGGGCAGATCCAGGGTACGGCACGGAGAGAGAGGTACAGGGCAGATTCAGGGCAGATCCAGGACACGGCACGGAGAGAGAGGTACATGGCAGATCCATGGCACGGCACGGAGAGAGAGGTACAGGGCAGATTCAGGGCAGATCCAGGACACGGCACGGAGAGAGAGGTACAGGGCAGATTCAGGGCAGATCCAGGACACGGCACGGAGAGAGAGGTACAGGGCAGATTCAGGGCACATCCAGGGTACGGCACGGAGAGAGAGGTACAGGGCAGATTCAGGGCAGATCCAGGGTACGGCACGGAGAGAGAGGTACAGGGCAGATCCAGAGTACGGCACGGAGAGAGAGAGGTACAGGGCAGATTCAGGGCAGATCCAGGACACGGCACGGAGAGAGAGGTACAGGGCAGATTCAGGGCAGATCCAGGACACGGCACGGAGAGAGAGGTACAGGGCAGATTCAGGGCAGATCCAGGGTACGGCACGGAGAGAGAGGTACAGGGCAGATCCAGGGTACGGCACGGAGAGAGAGGTACAGGGCAGAACCAGGGCAGATCCAGGGTACGGCACGGAGAGAGAGGTACAGGGCAGATTCAGGGCAGATCCAGAGTACGGCACGGAGAGAGAGAGGTACAGGGCAGATTCAGGGCAGATCCAGGACACGGCACGGAGAGAGAGGTACAGGGCAAATTCAGGGCAGATCCAGGGTACGGCACGGAGAGAGAGGTACAGGGCAGAACCAGGGCAGATTCAGGGTACGGCACGGAGAGAGAGGTACAGGGCAGATTCAGGGCAGATCCAGGACACGGCACGGAGAGAGAGAGGTACAGGGCAAATTCAGGGCACATCCAGGACACGGCACGGAGAGAGAGGTACAGGGCAAATTCAGGGCACATCCAGGGTACGGCACGGAGAGAGAGGTACAGGACAAATTCAGGGCAGATCCAGGGTACGGCACGGAGAGAGAGGTACAGGGCAGATTCAGGGCAGATCCAGGGCACGGCACGGAGAGAGAGGTACAGGGCAAATTCAGGGCAGATCCAGGACACGGCACGGAGAGAGAGGTACAGGGCAGATTCAGGGCAGATCCAGGACACGGCACGGAGAGAGAGGTACAGGGCAAATTCAGGGCAGATCCAGGGTACGGCACGGAGAGAGAGGTACAGGGCAGAACCAGGGCAGATCCAGGGCACGGCACGGAGAGAGAGGTACAGGGCAGATTCAGGGCACATCCAGAGTACGGCACAGAGAGAGGTACAGGGCAGATCCAGGGCAGATCCAGGACACGGAGAGCAGTACAGGGCTTGGAGGAACGGAGAGCGCTACAGGGCAGATACAGGGCATGATATTAAACTAAGCAAGGAAAGCTGCTTCGCAAATACAAATATACGATGCCATAAATAAATATGCACATGACAAACAAGTTAGGAGAATGTGTGAAATATCTGTTTTATATGTTATATGAAATATAGTTTATCACCAGTTTTGTTATACCATTAATTGTATAAATGGTCCGATCCGTTTGCAAAAACTTGCAATGCTCGGTTTAAAAGCGTTGCTCATGCCACGTAAAAGCAACAGACCCCAAGGAGCGCGAAACTCCCGCCCAGCCAACACAGTCTTTGGTGGCGCTAGCCTTTATACCTTTTCAGCTTTTGAAATGTTAACTTTTGATGTCCCTCATTATTTGCAAAATAGGTATAGCGCTATTCAGTGTGTTTCAAAACATTGCAAATGAGTGCAATCTGGCACCAATATAACTGACAAGAAATGATAAATTATCAACATATGCAGCAATTAGCCGCAACAATTAAAACAGACAACGCTTGCATCCATCGCGGTCTTGCGCTGTCATTATCATGCATAATCTCGTATGGAAATCAAAGAACTGAGCCGCCTAGCTTGTCGCTTTCGTTCACGTCAACAGGTCGGTGGCGATGTGACACGCATATAATTACGCCTGTTCCGTCTTGTTTTGTTTTCCGACACCAGACACCCTTACGAGGTTGTTAATGGTCGCTTTACGAGCCAGCAGCACGGTGGTCTCCGGTCGGGAGCACCGTTCCTACCACTTGCCACTACGTCCGACTACTGCGTCACCTATTGGCCGGTGACATACTTCTGTTTCGTTGTTTTGCCGCGTAAGGCGCTGCTGTCGCCTAGTCGCTGGCTGGCGTAGCCGCGAGCGCCACCGTCTCTAAAGGCCGGAGAAACTCCACACACGGGCAGAGGAGCCGTTTTCCAATGAGGCGTGGGGCGTGGAAGAGAAAGCAGCGTCGAGATGGGAATGTGCGGGATGAGGAACACTCATGGGAGATCAGGCAGCCCCGCGGGACCAGGCGCCGGTGTTCACCCTCGAACTCGCTGTTAGGTGGGATGTAGACTGTAGGTTTGTAATTGTGAGCAGGTAGATAGGTAGGTACAGGGGCGTCGCCGAGCATTTTTGAGTGGGGGGTCGGCTGAAATGACTAAAAAAAAATACCCCCATTTTTGTGCGTGTATTCAAGCCTTTGCAGTATTTGTTATGTGGATTTTCATGTTATTCTTGTTATTTAGCGCCGTCAAGCGTCGCGAACTTTTTTACGGGTTTTCCTGATAAAACCCAGAAATATAGGCGGTGGGCCATGTAGTGAATAAGAAGCTAAAAAGCTATTAATTCAATTCAGTTACGAGGAACCGAATACGATGACGATGGCCACCGATGTGACGCCGCAAAGCCGCGTGAACATTGTTATTTTAGGTCGTGGAAAACGAAATTTTAATATTGGAACCAGACCGCGAGTGGAGCCAAGCCTCGGATAACCCATTTTCCTGGTTGCACATCTCGGTATGATGAAAAATATTGAAATGAACTTAGTTTTTAATATACATTAGCCTCGGATAGTAAATCACGATGACCGGTGGCAGTCAGCACTCAATAGTACATATGATAATAATAACTGTACACATATGTACCGAACTGTAACGAACAACTGGTAACAGTGCAAATGGTTTGAAAGCAGCAAGGGGCAGAACTACTTTTCCGCGCATAAATGGTCCCTGTGGATCTGGAGGAGCGTGGGGGAGATGGCTTGGGGAGATGGTCCTGGCCTGGTCCCCGCTATTAGCTCTTCGGTCCAGCAAGTTGGGAACCGCTGGAGCTGCTTCCGGGTGCCGATGTCCGCGTCTTTGCGTTCGGGTCACCTTTTTGGGAACTCGGCAGACTAGCTAAACATGTAGCCCGCTTGAAAGTTAATATTGTATGAAGGGAGTGGGCCCTGGTGGAATTCATTTTCCCATTTTCCAAATTTGTATAAGCAATTGCGAAACTTGTGTCATGCCGAGAAATTTCCATTTTTTACTGTAAATAGCTGGATTTTGACTGCTTCAAAGGCAATTTTTACGATAAATTGTTAATTTCGCCCGCAAAAAGTGTGTGTGTGGGGGATCAACCATTCCACCTTCCGAGAGTGTGTGTGGGAGGGGGAGGTCGGTCCCCCGACCCCCCGTCGGCGACGCCCCTGCATGTTACGGATGAAATTTCCTTCGTTTCCCTTTCGGAGCAGCGTGTGTCGAAGAGAAAACGAAGGCAATTTCAACCGTACCTGACTGCGCCCATTTCGATGTCTCAGGGGTGTAGGATCCTATTCAGTTGAGGAGGCTTCAGCCCCCCCCCCCCCCCCCCAACTTCGACGAGGAAGTGGGTCTAATCCGGGGAGAAATCTGTATTTGTGTGGATTTTGAGGGTACTTAAAACGATTTTTCCCAGCTCAGCCCCCCCCCCCCAAAACAAACTTTTCTGGAGAAGCTACGCCCCTGCCACGTCGTATTTTTCATATTCCAATCTTGATTTTATTAGGAATTACTTGATAACTTGAATCAGCTTCCGCCATAAAAAGTGTGTGTGTGTGAGGGGGGGGTCGGCCGTCACAAAAAGTGGGGGGTCGATCCCCCTCCCCCCCCGTTTTTTCCAAAAATGTGGGGTGGTCGCGACCCCCCCCCCCCCCCCCCCCCCCCCCCCCGTCAGCGACGCCCCTACCGTAGGTACAATGTTATATTCCCTTCTTATGGGTTCATAGAAGCAATAGCACTGGGTATGCAGTTAAGAAACCGATGGACTAGAAACAAAGAACACTTACAGCGTATTGCTTCTGGATTTGGTAGCCTTTCTTTCGTATGAGATATCGCTTAGGTTAGATAATATGGGTTTCGCTTAAGCATAACATTCTATCGCAACTAGCCAATTCTTCATGTATGAAACATATAAATCCTATTAAACCAAGCCAATCGCTGCGGAAAAATAAAAGCACAGGCATTTTCGGCCAGTAAATGCCTTTAGAACACAAATCATATGTATGTACTCTCGGTGTTAAGATCAGTTGATAGCACTCACTGCAAATATGCTATGCTCAGTGCCAATATACGGAGAAAGTCATTTGTGCGAGTATATAGCTCGCAGACGAAAATTTCACCAAAACAGTCAACAGCAGCGCATTGACGGGCAATATGAACACACAAAAAAAACAATAATATTCTACTGAAAATGAAAATAAAACTGATCAACATGGATCAGCAGTCAATCAGATGAAGGAATGGCATTGATATTTTAAAGCTCATGTAACAATTTTCGAATCCTCTGACTTATTTTTGTCAAATGTAGCCCAATCTAAACCCTTCACATCGATACATTGAAGTGATTACGCTGATTTCCTCACGATGTGTAGAATCCCACCTCAGAAAAGCAGCAGCACATTACATTTCTCCAACAACAGGGAACTAGTTGTAAGTGTCCTTATTTGGTAACCCATCAAATACTCCTTTAATGATAGTATCACTTGATAACTTTGGCGATGACATTCCAGATAGCTACCTTGATGCTGATCATTCCCGAATATCAGTTCGCTGGTATGCTGATCGTAATCGATCGATCACGCTAAGTGTGGCCAAACTCGTCCGATAAATTAATCGTTCTACTCTCCTAGTGACTAACTGACTAGTGACTAAGCGTCGGTAGTCCATCGGCAGCCTGCAGTGTAAACCGTTTGTAATCGGCGCTGTTGGCGATCCTGGCGCCATCTACCGCTCATAATGACGTCATCATGGGTCACCATCACCGCCGCCACAACCCCATCACCACCACCAGGTCGTCAGCGACGCCAATACGCAGCATCAACGACGTCCCCCCACTGCTCTGTCGCCGTCCCTCACGGTGACGGACGGCGACAGGGCCAGTCCCGACAGGACAGCCCCAGGGGCGGCTCCCGCCTCCTATGTCCGTCACCTGACCTGACCTCCACTGACCACCGGCTGACCCGGACCGTCTGCTGACCACGTGACCCGGACCGTCTGCTGACCACGTGACCCCGCCCGTCTGCGGCGTCTCAGCGGTCGCCGGCTGGAAAAATAAACCCCGGGGTCAGTGCGTCCCCCCCTGCCCGACGCGGCGGGCGCCACCCTTTGATGCGGTGCTGCCAGCAGCTCGGAGGAAGCTGAACGCGTCATTTATCAGGCTGATGTCGTTAATCAGACTGGTCGGGGTGCGGCGGCCAGCGGTGTCACCCTCCTCCGGAGGGGGGGGGGGGGGTGCGGAGGGGGACGGTGACGGACGGAGCGCCAGCTGTCATCTGAGGGCGCCGGGTGACAGACGGCGCCCGGTGACGGACCGGTGACGGACCGGTGACGGACCGGTGACGGACCGGTGACGGACCGGTGACGGACCGGTGACGGACGGGTGACGGACCGGTGACGGACCGGTGACGGACGGGTGACGGACCGGTGACGGACCGGTGACGGACGGGTGACGGACCGGTGACGGACCGGTGACGGGCCGGTGACGGACCGGTGACGGACGGGTGACGGACCGGTGACGGACCGGTGACGGGCCGGTGACGGACCGGTGACGGGCCGGTGACGGACCGGTGACGGACCGATGACGGACCGATGACGAACCGGTGACGGACGGGTGACGGACGGGTGACGGACCGGTGACGGATGGGGGACGGACCGGTGACGGACCGGTGACGGACCGGTGACGGGCCGGTGACGGACGGGTGACGGACCGGTGATGGACGGGTGACGGACCGGTGACGGATGGGGGACGGACCGGTGACGGACCGGTGACGGATGGGGGACGGACCGGTGACGGACCGGTGACGGACCGGTGACGGACCGGTGACGGACCGGTGACGGACCGGTGACGGACCGGTGACGGACCGGTGACGGACCGGTGACGGACCGGTGACGGACCGGTGACGGACCGGTGACGGACCGGTGACGGACCGGTGACGGATGGGGGACGGACCGGTGACGGACCGGTGACGGATGGGGGACGGGCCAGTGACGGACCGGTGACGGATGGGGGACGGACCGGTGACGGACCGGTGACGGATGGGGGACGGACCGGTGACGGACCGGTGACGGATGGGGGACGGACCGGTGACGGACCGGTGACGGACCGGTGACGGACCGGTGACGGACCGGTGACGGACCGGTGACGGACCGGTGACGGACCGGTGACGGACCGGTGACGGACCGGTGACGGACCGGTGACGGACCGGTGACGGACCGGTGACGGATGGGGGACGGACCGGTGACGGACCGGTGACGGATGGGGGACGGGCCAGTGACGGACCGGTGACGGATGGGGGACGGACCGGTGACGGACCGGTGACGGATGGGGGACGGACCGGTGACGGACCGGTGACGGACCGGTGACGGACCGGTGACGGACGGGTGACGGACCGGTGATGGACGGGTGACGGACGGGTGACGGACCGGTGACGGACCGGTGACGGACCGGTGACGGACCGGTGACGGACCGGTGACGGACCGGTGACGGACCGGTGACGGACCGGTGACGGACCGGTGACGGACCGGTGACGGACCGGTGACGGACCGGTGACGGACCGGTGACGGACCGGTGACGGACCGGTGACGGACCGGTGACGGACCGGTGACGGACCGGTGACGGACCGGTGACGGACCGGTGACGGACCGGTGACGGACCGGTGACGGGCCGGTGACGGACCGGTGACGGGCCAGTGACGGAGAGATGACAGGTGTTGGCTGATGACAGATGGTGACAGATGGGGCCGATATGACCGCCCCAGGTGGCGCTGGACGGTGAGTCTCGCTGTCACAGTTTCGCTGTCTGTCACACGGAGCCCTCTCCGCCCAGTTTGGCTGAAGCTGACGGACTACATCGAGCTCAGATGGTCAGACAGTGATAGTGCAGGTGTTCCCACAATGTATTATCTTAAAATGATTTAGACATTTATAATGTATGCAAAAGCAGTAATATCATTGAATTGTGTGAAAGTCAGCCTTGTGATCTACTTAAGCGACTAGCATTCCTTAGGCTGTACCAAAGACAAAAGCACCAAGGAGGTGATTGAAAATCGAAATATTGTTGGGCGTGAGCGGGGATTTCTTAGACTTACTGCCAGCACTTGACAGACCAGGCAGCTAGGGGGCTGCTAGGGTGCTAGCTGTCACCACTTGACAAACCAGGCAGCTAGGGGGCTAGCTGATCAGCATATGACACCCCAGGCCAGCTCAGGGCTAGCTGTCAGAGCGTGACAGGCCAGGTCAGCCGCCTCTGCCGGCGGCAAAGCCGTAAATCAAACTCGGAAACAGTGTGCATGGGCTGCCACGCCACCTGCTCTGGCTTGGGCTAATTATAGACCAGATTAATGATGTATCGGCCAAAGGCGAGGTTACTTTCAGCCCCGTACTGCCCTCGGACGATTATTTCTGGAGAGCCTGTAGTGGAGCGGCAGCAATGTGATTCATTTGAGGCGGCGGCAGACTCGGACGGGGTTTTGTTTTCATCCGAAGGCAGGTGGCGTCCGGGAGGCAATATAAAGGCAATAATGTTGACCCACTGCGCCCTGATTGCAGTCGGGTACAGTCCAAAGTCCGAGAATGGTCATTCTTTTCTGCAGCGGGCTCAGACAAACACGATTACAATCCTGCTGCAGGAATTGCATTCAGTAAGAAGTGGACACTAGTGAAGACTAATGATCTGACTGCAGATATACACTATACAGTGTGATTCGCATTAGACACTGATTCGGCGATGAGACAGACTACTCCCTGATCGAGGCAGACTTGTAGAGGTATTTGTAATGGGGATATCAGGGCACAATTTTCGAGTCTGCTTCGATCGGTAGCGGTAGCTGTGGATTATATTTGCAGGTGGGGAGGTAAGACAATGTCCAGATCCCCGGGAGTGCCAAAGGTCACGTTCTCTAGTAAAAGTAAGGGGAAGACTATGACGTTATGTCCGCAAATTCGTTTTATCCGATGGTTGGTATGTCAGCCACTTGTTGCAACAAACTTGGTTTAGTTCACCCGGGGATCGTTCGGTGGCACGGCCCTTCTACGGACTCCTGGCTTGTATACGTTTACCTGCACAGGAGTATTACTTTACGTTATTGAGAAATATCTACAGGCACACATACCGGGTAAAGGTGAACTGGAGACTGTAACTTGGTGCTAGCTACTTCACATTAATGGTAGACTGTGCCGGAAAGCAGAACTCATTGCGGTACATCCTACACATTTTCCAGGAATAACATGACTGACTAACAATGAACAATGAATACCCACGAGACATCCGGAGACTGCATCGTGGTGTTAGACACATTAAAACAGCCGGCATACTGTGCCGCACATCACACAGGATTCCGGTACAGCCTACGCCTGAATATATTCTGTTGGGCGGTAGATGGAAAAAAATACACCCAGCGGCAAGCACCCCTTGACCGTACATTGTAAGCTAAGTAGGTACTGATAAACCCCAGGCCAGTGATCCACACAGTCCAAAGCCCCGCGAATCGCAAGGAAAAGAGTAAGCTTTATTGATATCACGTATGAAAAATGCAGCATTGTAGCATAACGGCTTGCTGCTTTTTGAAGTGCCGTCATTCACTAAATGCTGAAACAAATTATGAAAGAAATGCATCCGTTCGTGTTCCTCCTTTCGAAGTTGCTTGCTACTAGTCAACGACAAACAGAGTTTCTCGATAGTTCTATCAGGGGACTGTGGGGACCTTTGAGAATAAATTGTCATCTACTTTCCTTTCAAATTCATTGGCTATAGCAATGTTCTCTAAAACATATGAAATACAAATACGTACATACCTGCAAATGTCATATACGATGAAAAAAGGGCTTGCATTTACTATTTGCCTAGATAAAGCCCATTTTATCTAACGCACAAAAAGCACTTCACTGTTGAGATATATCCGCCAATCTCTAACTAAACTAATTTGTCACTCACTTGAGCACCATTTTGCGGTGCATCCTATTAGATCAATATCATATGTGAGCAATCACTGCACCACGCTGTGAAGACGGAACCCAGTATGGCCTGGGAGCGGGTCTAAGCTTGTGTCGGCGCTGCCGGTGGTGGTGGCTGCTCGGTCGTACTACAGGAGGTCAGTGGCCGACGTAGCCACTCTGTGCCGCTCCCAGCCGCCCCGTGATGGCCGCCGCCGCCGCTTGGGACAGGCATGGATAATTGTTGCCGCGGGGCGGGACCGGCCGCAGAGCCCAGGTACGGTGTAACGCGCTCCACGGTACCGGCCTCCGGTGCTGCGGTCTCCAGCTCCACGATCCCGAACTGCGGTCTCCTGCTCCGCTGTCCCCAACTGCGGTCTCCAGTTCCACGATCCCGAACTGCGCTATCCTGCTCCGCTGTCCCCAACTTCGGTTTCTAGCTCCACCGTCCCGAACTGTCGTCTCTACAGTCCCTAAATGTCGTCTCTGCAATCCCGAACTGCGTCTCTACAGTCCCGAACTGTCGTCTATGTAGTCCCGAACTGTCGTCTCTACAGTCCTGAACTGCTTCTTTACAGTCCCGAACTGTCGTCTCTGCAGTCCCGAACTGTCGTCTCTGCAGTCCCGAACTGTCGTCTACAGTCCCGAACTGTCGTATCTACAGTCCCGAACTGTCGTCTCTACAGTCCCGAACTGCTTCTCTACAGTCCCGAACTGTCGTCTATGCAGTCCCGAACTGTCGTCTCTGCAGTCCCGAACTGCTTTTCTACAGTCCCGAACTGTCGTCTCTGCAGTCCCGAACTGTCGTCTCTGCAGTCCCGAACTGTCGTATCTACAGTCCCGAACTGTCGTATCTACAGTCCCGAACTGTCGTCTCTACAGTCCGAACTGTCGTCTCTGCAGTCCCGAACTGCTTTTCTACAGTCCCGAACTGTCGTCTCTGCAGTCCCGAATTGTCGTCTCTGCAGTCCCGAACTGCTTTTCTACAGTCCCGAACTGTCGTCTACCGTCCCGAACTGTCGTATCTACAGTCCCGAACTGTCGTATCTACAGTCCCGAACTGTCGTCTCTACAGTCCCGAACTGTCGTCTCTACAGTCCCAAACTGTCGTCTCCACAGTCCCAAACTGTGGCTTCTACAGTCCCTCACTGCGTCTCTACAGTCCCTAACTGTCGTCTCTACTGTCCCGAACTGCGTCTCTACAGTCCCGAACTGTCGTCTCTGAAGTCCCGAACTGTCGTCTACAGTCCCGAACTGTCGTCTACAGTTCCGAACTGCGTCTCCACAGTCCAGAACTGTCGTCACTACAGTCCCTAACAGTGGTTTCTACAGTCCCGAACTGTGGTCTCTACAGTCCCGAACTGCGTCTCTAGCCAAAGCACTGTCAGTACAGTCTGTCGGCTTTCATGTAGCTCACCTGGAACTGACCGAGTAACCATTATAATGAGCCTGGGTGTACTCATCTCAGTTATTAACCCACATATGGTATTGTCGGCACTGGCAGGGTCCTATTAACACATACTGATCCAGTGAATATATGCATGCAAGTTGCATGTAGATGGAATAGCGAATGTAAGAGACAAAATGTAGTCCATTGATTTTACATTATTTTAGCATTAAATGTACATTTTTCAAAGAGTAAATTAGCAGTCAACTAACTACTTGTAAAGACAAACATGAGCAATATTTGACAGATTCTCAAATAATGTAGTACTAGAGAATAGGCGCCTGTTGTTATTGGCCCGTCAACCCGTAAATCATTAACCTGTTAACTTATCATCATATTTCAGGAGATAACCCGCTAACCCGTTGGCCCATTAAGTCATTGACTCATCGACCCGTTGACCCGGTAACCCATAGCCACCTTTTCTGGAGATAACTCAGCATTCATAAGCGAGTTTATTCCGACCCCTTAACGCATTGGGTCCCTGTTAACTATTTTTGAAGCATGTTGAAGACGGCCGTACAGCTCAACCCCGCGATTCGCTGGGCATATATGTAACATTGTAACTCGCGCGCCCCGTTCCGAGTCCGACTGCCGTCCGACCCCCCCGGCCGGCGCCGCCCCGGCTGCGGGTCACCCGTGCCACCCGGGACAGCCTAACCTCCAGGTGCCACCCGGGACAGCCTAACCTCCCGGCGGCGCCACCCGGGACAGCCTAACCTTCCGGCGGCGCCACCCGGGACAGCCTAACCTCCCGGCGACGCCACCCGGGACAGCCTAATCTCCCGGCGGCGCCACCCGGGACAGCCTAACCTCCCGGCGACGCCACCCGGGACAGCCTAATCTCCCGGCGGCGCCACCCGGGACAGCCTAACCTCCCGGCGGCGCCACCCAGGACAGCTTAACCTCCCGGCGGCGCCACCCGGGAAAGCCTAACCTCCCGGCGGCGCCACCCGGGACAGCCTAACCTCCCGGCGGCGCCACCCGGGAAAGCCTAACCTCCCGGCGGCGCCACCCGGGACAGCCTAACCTCCCGGCGGCGCCACCCGGGACAGCCTAACCTCCCGGCGGCGTCGCCCGGGACAGCCTAACCTCCCAGCGTCGCCCGGGACAGCCTAACCTCCCGGTGCCACCCGGGACAGCCTAACCTGCCGGCGCCACCCGGGACAGCCTAACCTCCCGGCGGCGTCGCCCGGGACAGCCTAACCTCCCAGCGTCGCCCGGGACAGCCTAACCTCCCGGTGCCACCCGGGACAGCCTAACCTGCCGGCGCCACCCGGGACAGCCTAACCTCCCGGCGCCGACTGGGACAGCCTAACCTCCCGGTGCGACCCGGGACAGCCTAACCTCCCGGTGCCGTCCGGGACAGCCTAACCTCCCGGTGCCGCCCGGGACAGTCTAACCTCCCGACGACGCCGGCCGGTCAGCAGAGACCGGCGCGGCGGCAACAACCGAACGGTAACGAAACTGTAACGTTACAGGGAACAGTAAGGTCATCACAATGTGCATGCGTGTTGCTCATGTTATTTTCCCGCTTAGCTCCTTTGGCATCTCACACAGCAATAACTAAAACACTCTTTTTTTCTTTCTTTTTGGTTAGGATAAGGCCGCTTCGGTCTACTTGGACCATTGCGAAGCCATGGGATGAAAAAGAAGGGGTAAAGTGGGACAAAATGGACGCCGACCGGGCAACCGCCCATGAACAGGCCCTTCCCCACAGCGCGAAGCTGCGAGGAGAGCCCACGCCATGCAGACGGCCACCACTCCCGGGGGACAGCTCGAGGCCACCACATGCCCGGTGGCCAGCGACCACCAGACCCGGGGTAACGTGGGCGTGACAAAGGATGGAGGACCGGCAGTCGGGAGGATCAAAAGGGATCTGAAAACACTCTCCAATTCATGGTCTATTTAATCGACGGAACATTTCCGAGTCCGTACGTGTTCAGCACCAGAGCTGCCAAGTGACTCCTCGGCTGCCCGGCGTCCAGTCTGACCGGTCACGTGACATGTCACCGGCTACCCAATCAGAGGGTCGGGTCGGCGTGCGAGGGTCGGCCAATCAGAGAGTAGATCGGCGGCCGGTCGGCCGGTGCAGTGGTAGGCTGAAGTGGACACACAGAGACATACACACACAGAGGCTCTTCCAAAAGTAAGTCAGAAGCAACTTGATAAAATACATATTCGTTGAATCCCCTCAAAGAGTTTTGACATCCGGTGGTCTTCTTGAAGAACGTGATGTTCCCTACCTGCTCTTGTATGACAAATGTGAATTGCAAATGGCACAGCTTTTCACAATTTGTGATTAACGGCAATGATAAATAATATGTCCCTTTGTGTGGGTGACCTTGTCTAAATAAGAACAACACAAGCTATTTACTTATAAATTTATGCGTAATGTAACTCATAAGAGAGTGAGAGTAACAGGTGCGACCGTGACAATGTGAATAATGAAGCGTAGTTTGCAAACCAAACTAAGTAAAAATCATTTGGACCTGCAACCGTGCGGTTCTTTCACATTGTGGCATGCAATATTACATTCCGGACGGTCCTGACGACTATCTAAGAGAGCAAAATAAAGCATTAGATAATCAGCTGAACATCTGATCAACTATGCAGGATTAGAAAAAGGAATTAGGAATCAACTGTGGCCTGTGCAAGTACTTTTGTACTTCAGATTATAGGAACGTTAACATATTCATCAACTGCACTCAAATAGGTTCAAATTTCACAAAGCATTCACATAGGTACGGTTGAAATCTCCACAAGAACTAAATCTATCCATTGTATTATAAGTCGATTAAGGTGGCCATGGTAACAGCGATCATATGCATCTCTAGTAGGTACGCAGATGCCGCCACACCCAAAAAGAAATGGAAACACGTTTCAGCCATCCTGCGTAATAACTGATATATGCAATCTGGAATGGTCGATA
>JAXIVJ010005935.1:0-70516 GCA_036785665.1 Chirona hameri
TAGGATCTTTTGCAGAGAATCATACCGGAAATGATACAAATAGTTCATCTTCAGAACTCTCTGCTACGAACCATTACCGCAATACAACTCCTTCTGTGGAAGCACGAAAGCTTAACCAACTTCCCATCGCACAATTTTACTTCACATGGACTTTATTAGCAATGTCCGTTATAAACGTTGGATATTTATTCAATCATCCCGTGACCGAGTGCCCCCCACCCTCTACGAACTTTCGCAACAGCTAAAAAAACAATAGCGCTATCAGCGTGAAACTCGGGGTACCCTCTCCTACAAGAATTTTACGTCCTCCGGGCAAAAATGAAGCAATTTTGTCGATGCATTTCTAGATATAGCGAATTTAGTGACGTCACTACACACGAGTTTGACAAAAAAATCAGCTAAACTTTAACAGACCGTACAAAGACTATATTTTCAGCAAAAGGCAATAACAAAACGTCAAAAATAGCAAATAGCAAGGGCTACAAAATGGCTATCTCAATTTGTTTACCCCACAAATAAATAAAAAACGTTTTTGGGAAAGGGCTAACAAAATCAAAATATGCAAAGATATTCAACAAACCGGAACACATATTAGAGAACCACATATGGGTAATTCCCAAACCAAATTTCAAAACAATATCACCATTTATGACTGACTTATAGCTTCTAAAGTATGAGTAACTCATGGCGTATTTTTTGTAATTTTGTTGTTGTTTTTAATGACTAGCTACGAAGAAATAAATGTCACCACTTCATTGCTGAGGCAAAGCAAAATACATATACATATACATATACATATACATATACATATACATATACATATACATATACATATACATATATATATACATATACATATACATATACATATACATATACATATACATATACATATACATATACATATACATATACATATACATATACATATACATATACATATACATATACATATACATATACATATACATATACATATACATATACATATACATATACATATACATATACATATACATATACATATACTGATTTATGAATTTTGAATTTTGACTTTATGTGACCTGACATTGACCTGAGCTTAACATTAGCTTCACTTAAATGAGGTCAAGTGGTAAAATGAATATCACTATCGAATTATACGTACCTATACAATAATCCATAAACCATGTGGCGCATGACTTTCGTAGATCTTTTGCGCATAGTGACTTTTTGTGACCTGACCTTGACCTTTACCTTTGCCAGCAATCTCACTTTAGCTCATGCGGGATGTTTATTATACCTTTTAGAGCACTTTGGGTGAACATGGTCGCAATCAAAGGCTTTAGATGGAAAGTATGGTCCATACACTCAAATACCTCGATTTGACCTTTGACCTGACCGTGACTTGACATGTCACCTAAATTTGAAAGTTTCGAGTATGATTCAGATGCATCTCATTGAGAGCTCTCGAATGCCGCTTTACACGTCTCGCTGCGATCATTGTTTCGGAAGCTAACCAGGGGGCGTTTTTCGTCCCCCCTCCCCAGTCAATGGCGCTCGGCTGAGACCTCAGTCAATGGCGGGTTAAACCAATGGAAGAATGATCCCTTTTTAGGGCTATTTGAAAGTTTGAGTGGGTACATTATTTGGCCGCAACCGGTAATACATTGTATCATTATACATTATATTCATTGTATCATTGTCATTGTATACATAATACATATGTCATTGTATCATTCAGTGTTATTGTCACTGTCCCTGCCCATTGTGATTGTATGTTTTATTGACTCACCCTTGATTAGCCGCTGGTGCGTTGGTTGACACTGAACCTACTGCACCTAACGAATCAATTAATCCAAAATGGGTCTGCTCGTCTGCGAAAAGAAATACCGTCCGAAAATGAATAGCCAGATTAGACACAGCAATGTACTTACGCTGTTTTTCTGAACATTGTTTTGTGTAAAAAGACACTGCTCGCCCAAAGTGAGGGGATCATGACGTCACACCACTCACCGGCAGGTTCGAGCTGCAACCATTCTGCGGGTCGATTGGGCTCATTTCCTCTGGTGGCTTTGGTTCTATTGAATAGCAATGTAGAGAGGAGAATTTGTTCCCTGAAAATGATAAGTGATTGCTGATGTCACTTCTTCGCTGGAATCGTCGGGTTTGCCTATGCCACGAATTAGCCTCTGCGAAATACCTGTGTTTCTGTTGGTGTGATGGACGTGCTAGTTACATACAGCTGACTCGTCTGATTTGTTGCTGTGGTGTTCAGAGTGAGCATCAAAGACTGGACGCTGTTCTGAGCGAAGCTGCACGTTTGCTTAGCCATTGGATATGTCATAAGGTTTCGTTACGAGCGGAGCGGCTCGTCTTTCCGTGGTGCAGGCAAAATATAAATATGAGCGGCCCGGCCCGTGGCGACGCCTTTGAGAAGCTCATGCTCTGCAACCGCTCGTCCGATTAACAATCAGGCTT
The DNA here is from genome assembly GCA_036785665.1 of Chirona hameri. Taxonomy (NCBI): domain Eukaryota; kingdom Metazoa; phylum Arthropoda; class Thecostraca; order Balanomorpha; family Balanidae; genus Chirona; species Chirona hameri. The sequence continues at coordinate 2,461 of JAXIVJ010005935.1, forward strand.
CTTTGCTGTGTAGCACCATCCACCCTACCCTGTTTGAGACCAGTGCCGACACACGCCGGTGACTACCACTGCGCGTGGCGCGTGCCGCGTGAGGGGGTGTTGAAAAGTGTTTCCTCGCAAAAACTCTGCAACGGCTGGGCCGATTGCGTGCAAATTTGGTGTGTGGTTAGGGACCTCTCAGCCGCCGCTTTCCCACAAGTAAGGAGTGGGGTTCCTCCGCACGTGCGCCGTGCGCACGTGCCACCCCATTATATATTTCAGGAACGGCAGAGCCGTTCAACGGCTGTTCAAATTTGGTGTGTGGTTATGGATCTCTCAGCCACCACTTTCTCACAAGTCAGGAGTGGGGTGCTTCTGCACGTACACACCCCTATTGTATTTCTCAGGAACGGCTGAGCCGATTGTGTTCAAATTTGGTGTGAGGTTAGGGCTCCTCATCCGCCGCCTTCCTTCAAGTCAGGGGTGGGGTGTCTGCACGTGCGCACGTGCCCACCCCTATTCTATATATCAGGAACGACTGAGCCGATTGTGTTCAAATTTGGTGTATGGTTAGGGACCTCTCAGCCCCCACTTTCCCTCAAGTCAGGGGTGGGGTGTCTCTGCATGTGCGCACGTGCGCACCCTTTTTTGTATCTCAGAAACTGCTTGCCCGATCGAGTTGAAATTCGCCATACATTTCCTTCGCGTTCGCCCGTTCATCGCCAACTACGGCGCCTTACTGGTAAATAACCTCTGCCATTGAACGAGTTGCAAGGTAGCGTTTGAAAGTCTGCTGACCAGCATGACTTAGCTGGCTGCCTATAGTGAATAGTCGTAGCCGAATCGTAGTTTGATCGCTTGAATGCTCGAATGTTCTTTCTAATCAAGATATACTTTTATAGTTTGTTTTTAGAAACACAGTAACTTAGTGTTTCCACTATGAAGGGATCGAAACGTGCGCTAAAGTATCCTGACACTATCCATAACACCAAGCCTGGTTGATTTCTTTCTCAACTTTTGTGAAATCGCAGTTTATCCTTTCTTTCTTTTCGCAGCCGTTTTTAGCTGTGCGGTGTGTGTTCAGTCAGTGGTGGTCTGCTGTTTAGAAGTCGGATACATCTGGCGGCGGCAGTTGTGTTTGTCTAGTTAAAAGTTTTTCGGTTAGCAGTGAGCAGCAGTTGGTCTTTGAATTTTGAAGCTCAAAAGGAGAACTGGGGAGCTCCCTGGACGAAGTGCAATGTTCGATGGAAAGGGTTGAGAGTTTGTTTATGAATGACGGTGTTGAATAGCTGTATTAATGTTCGATGGAAGGGGTTGAGAGTTTTTTTATGAATGACGGTGTTGAATAGCTGTATTAATGTTCGATGGAAGGGGTTGAGAGTCTGTTGTATGAATGATGGTGTTGAATGGCTGTCTTAATGTTCGATGGAAGGGGTTGAGAGTCTGTTTTATGAATGATGGTGTTGAATAGCTGTATTAATGTTCGATGGAAGGGGTTGAGAGTCTGTTTTATGAATGATGGTGTTGAATGGCTGTCTTAATGTTCGATGGAAGGGGTTGGGAGTTTTTTTTGGATGAATGACGGTGTTGAATGACTGTCTTAATGTTCGATGGAAGGGGTTGGGAGTTTTTTTTTGGATGAATGACGGTGTTGAATGGCTGTCTTAATGTTCGATGGAAGGGGTTGGGAGTTTTTTTGGGATGAATGACGGTGTTGAATGACTGTCTTAATGTTCGATGGAAGGGGTTGGGAGTTTTTTTGGGATGAATGACGGTGTTGAATGGCTGTCTTAATGTTCGATGGAAGGGGTTGGGAGTTTTTTTTGGGATGAATGACGGTGTTGAATGGCTGTCTTAATGTTCGATGGAAGGGGTTGGGAGTTTTTTTGGGATGAATGACGGTGTTGAATGGCTGTCTTAATGTTCGATGGAAGGGGTTGAGAGTCTGTTTTATGAATGATGGTGTTGAATGACTGTCTTAATGTTCGATGGAAGGGGTTGGGAGTTTTTTTTGGATGAATGACGGTGTTGAATGACTGTCTTAATGTTCGATGGAAGGGGTTGAGAGTCTGTTTTATGAATGACGGTGTTGAATGACTGTCTTAATGTTCGATGGAAGGGGTTGGGAGTTTTTTGGGATGAATGACGGTGTTGAATGACTGTCTTAATGTTCGATGGAAGGGGTTGGGAGTCTGTTTTATGAATGATGGTGTTGAATGGCTGTCTTAATGTTCGATGGAAGGGGTTGAGAGTCTGTTTTATGAATGATGGTGTTGAATAGCTGTATTAATGTTCGATGGAAGGGGTTGAGAGTCTGTTTTATGAATGATGGTGTTGAATAGCTGTATTAATGTTCGATGGAAGGGGTTGAGAGTCTGTTTTATGAATGACGGTGTTGAATAGCTGTCTTAATGTTCGATGGAAGGGGTTGAGAGTCTGTTTTATGAATGATGGTGTTGAATGGCTGTCTTAATGTTCGATGGAAGGGGTTGGGAGTTTTTTTGGGATGAATGACGGTGTTGAATGACTGTCTTAATGTTCGATGGAAGGGGTTGGGAGTTTTTTTGGGATGAATGACGGTGTTGAATGACTGTCTTAATGTTCGATGGAAGGGGTTGAGAGTCTGTTTTATGAATGACGGTGTTGAATGACTGTCTTAATGTTCGATGGAAGGGGTTGGGAGTTTTTTTTGGATGAATGACGGTGTTGAATGACTGTCTTAATGTTCGATGGAAGGGGTGGGAGTTTTTTGGGATGAATGACGGTGTTGAATGACTGTCTTACTCGCTTGTGGACGGTGTTGAATGACTGTCTTACTCGCTTGTGGACGGTGTTGAATGACTGTCTTACTCGCTTGTGGCCTACAGTTGTAAACCACGCAACGTTAATGTGTGTCATTATTTTCTGTATTTTTACTTGCATCTACAACTTCTAATATTGCAAAGGAAGTAAATGGTGAAAATGTGTTATAGCTTTGTACACTCTCAAATAATTGCGGTGAAAGCAGTGTCCGGAAAACTACAGCATAATTGGCTCTGCTATTAGAACGGCATAACAACAACTTAACAACCACATATATCCCGAATTAATGTCGTTAAAATCTCGCAACGGCGTTTATGAAGGCAGTTAAACAGTGGCTTGTCGCGTCGGCTGTCACGGCCGAGTTTAGGGCGCGATTTCTCTCTGCCACCGGACGGCTGGCCGGCAGTAACTCTGTCCTGTCTGATCCCGTCCAGAAAGGTTAACCTGCTCCACCACACCGCCCCCGGGCCATCTCTGGCTCCAGGTGCCATGCAATGTGATACACGAGATAAATGCGATGCAACTATATGCTCCACCTATCCGGCCTCTGGTCAGTGAGCTGGCGATGCCGTCATTAAGTCAGCCGGCAGTCCCGCTGACCAATCCTGCGTGATCTCTCCTACTACAGACCTCCTCCACCAACCTCTATCAACACACTATACCGCCGGCAGTCCCGCCGACCAATCCTGCGTGATCTCTCCAACTACAGACCTCCTCCACCAACCTCTATCAACACACTATACCGCCGGCAGTCCCGCTGACCAATCCTGCGTGATCTCAACTACTACAGACCTCCTCCACCAACCTCTATCAACACACTATACCGCCGGCAGTCCCGCTGACCAATCCTGCGTGATCTCTCCTACTGCAGACCTCCTCCACCAACCTCTATCAACACACTATACCGCCGGCAGTCCCGCTGACCAATCCTGCGTGATCTCTCCTACTGCAGACCTCCTCCACCAACCTCTATCAACACACTATACCGCCGGCAGTCCCGCTGACCAATCCTGCGTGATCTCTCCTACTACAGACCTCCTCCACCAACCTCTATCAACACACTATACCGCCGGCAGTCCCGCTGACCAATCCTGCGTGATCTCTCCTACTACAGACCTCCTCCACCAACCTCTATCAACACACTATACCGCCGGCAGTCCCGCTGACCAATCCTGCGTGATCTCTCCTACTACAGACCTCCTCCACCAACCTCTATCAACACACTATACCGCCGGCAGTCCCGCTGACCAATCCTGCGTGATCTCTCCTACTACAGACCTCCTCCACCAACCTCTATCAACACACTATACCGCCGGCAGTCCCGCTGACCAATCCTGCGTGATCTCTCCTACTACAGACCTCCTCCACCAACCTCTATCAACACACTATACCGCCGGCAGTCCCGCTGACCAATCCTGCGTGATCTCTCCTACTACAGACCTCCTCCACCAACCTCTATCAACACACTATACCGCCGGCAGTCCCGCTGACCAATCCTGCGTGATCTCTCCTACTACAGACCTCCTCCACCAACCTCTATCAACACACTATACCGCCGGCAGTCCCGCTGACCAATCCTGCGTGATCTCAACTACTACAGACCTCCTCCACCAACCTCTATCAACACACTATACCGCCGGCAGTCCCGCTGACCAATCCTGCGTGATCTCTCCTACTGCAGACCTCCTCCACCAACCTCTATCAACACACTATACCGCCGGCAGTCCCGCTGACCAATCCTGCGTGATCTCTCCTACTACAGACCTCCTCCACCAACCTCTATCAACACACTATACCGCCGGCAGTCCCGCTGACCAATCCTGCGTGATCTCTCCAACTACAGACCTCCTCCACCAACCTCTATCAACACACTATACCGCCGGCAGTCCCGCTGACCAATCCTGCGTGATCTCTCCTACTACAGACCTCCTCCACCAACCTCTATCAACACACTATACCGCCGGCAGTCCCGCTGACCAATCCTGCGTGATCTCTCCTACTACAGACCTCCTCCACCAACCTCTATCAACACACTATACCGCCGGCAGTCCCGCTGACCAATCCTGCGTGATCTCTCCTACTACAGACCTCCTCCACCAACCTCTATCAACACACTATACCGCCGGCAGTCCCGCTGACCAATCCTGCGTGATCTCTCCTACTACAGACCTCCTCCACCAACCTCTATCAACACACTATACCGCCGGCAGTCCCGCTGACCAATCCTGCGTGATCTCAACTACTACAGACCTCCTCCACCAACCTCTATCAACACACTATACCGCCGGCAGTCCCGCTGACCAATCCTGCGTGATCTCTCCTACTGCAGACCTCCTCCACCAACCTCTATCAACACACTATACCGCCGGCAGTCCCGCTGACCAATCCTGCGTGATCTCTCCTACTACAGACCTCCTCCACCAACCTCTATCAACACACTATACCGCCGGCAGTCCCGCTGACCAATCCTGCGTGATCTCTCCAACTACAGACCTCCTCCACCAACCTCTATCAACACACTATACCGCCGGCAGTCCCGCTGACCAATCCTGCGTGATCTCTCCTACTACAGACCTCCTCCACCAACCTCTATCAACACACTATACCGCCGGCAGTCCCGCTGACCAATCCTGCGTGATCTCTCCTACTACAGACCTCCTCCACCAACCTCTATCAACACACTATACCGCCGGCAGTCCCGCTGACCAATCCTGCGTGATCTCTCCTACTACAGACCTCCTCCACCAACCTCTATCAACACACTATACCGCCGGCAGTCCCGCTGACCAATCCTGCGTGATCTCTCCTACTACAGACCTCCTCCACCAACCTCTATCAACACACTATACCGCCGGCAGTCCCGCTGACCAATCCTGCGTGATCTCTCCTACTACAGACCTCCTCCACCAACCTCTATCAACACACTATACCGCCGGCAGTCCCGCTGACCAATCCTGCGTGATCTCTCCAACTACAGACCTCCTCCACCAACCTCTATCAACACACTATACCGCCGGCAGTCCCGCTGACCAATCCTGCGTGATCTCTCCTACTACAGACCTCCTCCACCAACCTCTATCAACACACTATACCGCCGGCAGTCCCGCTGACCAATCCTGCGTGATCTCTCCTACTACAGACCTCCTCCACCAACCTCTATCAACACACTATACCGCCGGCAGTCCCGCTGACCAATCCTGCGTGATCTCTCCTACTGCAGACCTCCTCCACCAACCTCTATCAACACACTATACCGCCGGCAGTCCCGCTGACCAATCCTGCGTGATCTCTCCTACTACAGACCTCCTCCACCAACCTCTATCAACACACTATACCGCCGGCAGTCCCGCTGACCAATCCTGCGTGATCTCTCCTACTACAGACCTCCTCCACCAACCTCTATCAACACACTATACCGCCGGCAGTCCCGCTGACCAATCCTGCGTGATCTCTCCTACTACAGACCTCCTCCACCAACCTCTATCAACACACTATACCGCCGGCAGTCCCGCTGACCAATCCTGCGTGATCTCTCCTACTACAGACCTCCTCCACCAACCTCTATCAACACACTATACCGCCGGCAGTCCCGCTGACCAATCCTGCGTGATCTCTCCTACTACAGACCTCCTCCACCAACCTCTATCAACACACTATACCGCCGGCAGTCCCGCTGACCAATCCTGCGTGATCTCTCCTACTGCAGACCTCCTCCACCAACCTCTATCAACACACTATACCGCCGGCAGTCCCGCTGACCAATCCTGCGTGATCTCTCCTACTACAGACCTCCTCCACCAACCTCTATCAACACACTATACCGCCGGCAGTCCCGCTGACCAATCCTGCGTGATCTCAACTACTACAGACCTCCTCCACCAACCTCTATCAACACACTATACCGCCGGCAGTCCCACTGACCAATCCTGCGTGATCTCAACTACTACAGACCTCCTCCACCAACCTCTATCAACACACTATACCGCCGGCAGTCCCGCTGACCAATCCTGCGTGATCTCTCCTACTACAGACCTCCTCCACCAACCTCTATCAACACACTATACCGCCGGCAGTCCCACTGACCAATCCTGCGTGATCTCTCCTACTACAGACCTCCTCCACCAACCTCTATCAACACACTATACCGCCGGCAGTCCCGCTGACCAATCCTGCGTGATCTCTCCTACTACAGACCTCCTCCACCAACCTCTATCAACACACTATACCGCCGGCAGTCCCGCTGACCAATCCTGCGTGATCTCTCCTACTACAGACCTCCTCCACCAACCTCTATCAACACACTATACCGCCGGCAGTCCCGCTGACCAATCCTGCGTGATCTCTCCAACTACAGACCTCCTCCACCAACCTCTATCAACACACTATACCGCCGGCAGTCCCGCTGACCAATCCTGCGTGATCTCTCCTACTACAGACCTCCTCCACCAACCTCTATCAACACACTATACCGCCGGCAGTCCCGCTGACCAATCCTGCGTGATCTCTCCAACTACAGACCTCCTCCACCAACCTCTATCAACACACTATACCGCCGGCAGTCCCGCTGACCAATCCTGCGTGATCTCTCCTACTACAGACCTCCTCCACCAACCTCTATCAACACACTATACCGCCGGCAGTCCCGCTGACCAATCCTGCGTGATCTCTCCAACTACAGACCTCCTCCACCAACCTCTATCAACACACTATACCGCCGGCAGTCCCGCTGACCAATCCTGCGTGATCTCTCCAACTACAGACCTCCTCCACCAACCTCTATCAACACACTATACCGCCGGCAGTCCCGCTGACCAATCCTGCGTGATCTCTCCAACTACAGACCTCCTCCACCAACCTCTATCAACACACTATACCGCCGGCAGTCCCGCTGACCAATCCTGCGTGATCTCTCCTACTACAGACCTCCTCCACCAACCTCTATCAACACACTATACCGCCGGCAGTCCCGCTGACCAATCCTGCGTGATCTCTCCAACTACAGACCTCCTCCACCAACCTCTATCAACACACTATACCGCCGGCAGTCCCGCTGACCAATCCTGCGTGATCTCTCCTACTACAGACCTCCTCCACCAACCTCTATCAACACACTATACCGCCGGCAGTCCCGCTGACCAATCCTGCGTGATCTCTCCTACTACAGACCTCCTCCACCAACCTCTATCAACACACTATACCGCCGGCAGTCCCGCTGACCAATCCTGCGTGATCTCAACTACTACAGACCTCCTCCACCAACCTCTATCAACACACTATACCGCCGGCAGTCCCGCTGACCAATCCTGCGTGATCTCAACTACTACAGACCTCCTCCACCAACCTCTATCAACACACTATACCGCCGGCAGTCCCGCTGACCAATCCTGCGTGATCTCTCCTACTACAGACCTCCTCCACCAACCTCTATCAACACACTATACCGCCGGCAGTCCCGCTGACCAATCCTGCGTGATCTCTCCTACTACAGACCTCCTCCACCAACCTCTATCAACACACTATACCGCCGGCAGTCCCGCTGACCAATCCTGCGTGATCTCTCCTACTACAGACCTCCTCCACCAACCTCTATCAACACACTATACCGCCGGCAGTCCCGCTGACCAATCCTGCGTGATCTCAACTACTACAGACCTCCTCCACCAACCTCTATCAACACACTATACCGCCGGCAGTCCCGCTGACCAATCCTGCGTGATCTCTCCTACTACAGACCTCCTCCACCAACCTCTATCAACACACTATACCGCCGGCAGTCCCGCTGACCAATCCTGCGTGATCTCTCCTACTACAGACCTCCTCCACCAACCTCTATCAACACACTATACCGCCGGCAGTCCCGCTGACCAATCCTGCGTGATCTCTCCTACTACAGACCTCCTCCACCAACCTCTATCAACACACTATACCGCCGGCAGTCCCGCTGACCAATCCTGCGTGATCTCTCCTACTACAGACCTCCTCCACCAACCTCTATCAACACACTATACCGCCGGCAGTCCCGCTGACCAATCCTGCGTGATCTCTCCTACTACAGACCTCCTCCACCAACCTCTATCAACACACTATACCGCCGGCAGTCCCGCTGACCAATCCTGCGTGATCTCTCCAACTACAGACCTCCTCCACCAACCTCTATCAACACACTATACCGCCGGCAGTCCCGCTGACCAATCCTGCGTGATCTCTCCTACTACAGACCTCCTCCACCAACCTCTATCAACACACTATACCGCCGGCAGTCCCGCTGACCAATCCTGCGTGATCTCTCCTACTACAGACCTCCTCCACCAACCTCTATCAACACACTATACCGCCGGCAGTCCCGCTGACCAATCCTGCGTGATCTCTCCTACTACAGACCTCCTCCACCAACCTCTATCAACACACTATACCGCCGGCAGTCCCGCTGACCAATCCTGCGTGATCTCTCCAACTACAGACCTCCTCCACCAACCTCTATCAACACACTATACCGCCGGCAGTCCCGCTGACCAATCCTGCGTGATCTCTCCAACTACAGACCTCCTCCACCAACCTCTATCAACACACTATACCGCCGGCAGTCCCGCTGACCAATCCTGCGTGATCTCAACTACTACAGACCTCCTCCACCAACCTCTATCAACACACTATACCGCCGGCAGTCCCGCTGACCAATCCTGCGTGATCTCTCCTACTACAGACCTCCTCCACCAACCTCTATCAACACACTATACCGCCGGCAGTCCCGCTGACCAATCCTGCGTGATCTCAACTACTACAGACCTCCTCCACCAACCTCTATCAACACACTATACCGCCGGCAGTCCCGCTGACCAATCCTGCGTGATCTCAACTACTACAGACCTCCTCCACCAACCTCTATCAACACACTATACCGCCGGCAGTCCCGCTGACCAATCCTGCGTGATCTCAACTACTACAGACCTCCTCCACCAACCTCTATCAACACACTATACCGCCGGCAGTCCCGCTGACCAATCCTGCGTGATCTCTCCTACTACAGACCTCCTCCACCAACCTCTATCAACACACTATACCGCCGGCAGTCCCGCTGACCAATCCTGCGTGATCTCTCCTACTACAGACCTCCTCCACCAACCTCTATCAACACACTATACCGCCGGCAGTCCCGCTGACCAATCCTGCGTGATCTCTCCTACTACAGACCTCCTCCACCAACCTCTATCAACACACTATACCGCCGGCAGTCCCGCTGACCAATCCTGCGTGATCTCAACTACTACAGACCTCCTCCACCAACCTCTATCAACACACTATACCGCCGGCAGTCCCGCTGACCAATCCTGCGTGATCTCAACTACTACAGACCTCCTCCACCAACCTCTATCAACACACTATACCGCCGGCAGTCCCGCTGACCAATCCTGCGTGATCTCAACTACTACAGACCTCCTCCACCAACCTCTATCAACACACTATACCGCCGGCAGTCCCGCTGACCAATCCTGCGTGATCTCTCCTACTGCAGACCTCCTCCACCAACCTCTATCAACACACTATACCGCCGGCAGTCCCGCTGACCAATCCTGCGTGATCTCTCCTACTACAGACCTCCTCCACCAACCTCTATCAACACACTATACCGCCGGCAGTCCCGCTGACCAATCCTGCGTGATCTCAACTACTACAGACCTCCTCCACCAACCTCTATCAACACACTATACCGCCGGCAGTCCCGCTGACCAATCCTGCGTGATCTCTCCTACTACAGACCTCCTCCACCAACCTCTATCAACACACTATACCGCCGGCAGTCCCGCTGACCAATCCTGCGTGATCTCTCCAACTACAGACCTCCTCCACCAACCTCTATCAACACACTATACCGCCGGCAGTCCCGCTGACCAATCCTGCGTGATCTCTCCTACTACAGACCTCCTCCACCAACCTCTATCAACACACTATACCGCCGGCAGTCCCGCTGACCAATCCTGCGTGATCTCTCCAACTACAGACCTCCTCCACCAACCTCTATCAACACACTATACCGCCGGCAGTCCCGCTGACCAATCCTGCGTGATCTCAACTACTACAGACCTCCTCCACCAACCTCTATCAACACACTATACCGCCGGAAGCTTCGCCGGCCAAACATGCAACGTCCTGGGCGCTCCCCGACCAGTGGGAGCAGGGAGGGGGGAGGGGAGGCTGGCGGCGACCCAGCCAACATAGAACCCCTGCCGTTTATTATCAGTCGTGTGGCGTCCGACCCCAAAATATCCCTGCCGAAGCTGCCCGCCGCCCGTCGCAGCCGTCCGCAGCCCTCAAGCGCAGTACCCACCGGGTGAGCCGCTGCGGCAGCCGCATGCGGCCGCCGCACAGCCGCTGACCAGCGGACTATGGGCCAGGAGCCCGATCTAGCCCGCCATCATTGGTCGGAGTTATTTTTTTCTCATTTCAATATAGGACATACATGAATATGTTCAGAATAGACCGTGGATTAAGAATGTTGCAAGAGTTTGTGAGCGCAATCACACGTGGAGGTATAAACGGCACCGAAACACGGACCTTTGTACGACATGTGATTGCACTCAAAAACTCTTTCCATATTCTTAATCCACGGTCCATTCTGAACATCTTCATGTATGTCCTATATTGAATAAAAAATCAGTCCGACCAATTATGGCGGGCTAGATCGGGCTCCTGGCCCATAGTGCGCTGTTCAGCGGCTGTATTTTGAGGGTGCCCCTGTTTCAGTTTTTTTTACTGACAACGTTGGCTATAGACCTCCCATCCTGGCTCGGCCACTGGCGGCTGTGCGGCGGCCGCATGCGGCTACCGCAGCGGCTCGCCCGGTGGGTACTGCGCTTGAGCCGCCGCGCCGCCCGCCGCAGCCGTCCGCAGCCCTGAAGCCTGGTGTCCACCGGACGAGCCGGTGCCGATCCGCAGCGGCCTACCAGTTATGCGCCGCTGCGGAAGGGTCGGAAAGGTCAGCAAAGGTCAGCTTGGGGTTCGACTCCCCTCGTCATAGGCGTAAGAACGGGAGGGGGGGGGGGGGGCATGCCCTCCTCATTTTTTAGGCTGGGGGCCAGCAATGTTAACTGGCCCTCCCCCACACTTTTGAACGATTTCGCCTCCTCCGATCACTGATATTTGTTTCGATATGAATGATTTAAAGTTGCGAAAATAATGATGAATTTACAACCCCGCAATACCATAACCCATAAGTGAACCGGGGGGCCGGGGAGGCCAAGGCTCCACTTTTCAGGGTGGGGATCCAACAGTATTAACTGCTCCCTACTTTTGGGCGATTTCTGATTCTTCAATCACTGATATTATATTCGATATGAATGCCTTTAAGTTGGCAGAATACTAATTAATTCACAATCATAGACGTACCAAACGGGGACTGGGGGTGGGGGGGGGGGGGCATGGTCTCCTACTTTTAGGCTGGGGCCAACAATAATAACTGACGCCCTCTCTTTTGAGCAATCTATCTCTCATCGATCAATGCTGTTGGTTTTAGATGAATACCTTGAAGTTGGGAGAATAACCATTAATTCACGACCTCGCGCAGGGAAAATATATCCCAAGGAAGGGGCAGGGGAAGTATATCTCACTTTTAGCCTGGGGGCCCAACAATGATTACTGGCCCCTCACTTTTGAGCGCTTTCACCCTCTTCGATCACTAATATTGGTTCGAGATGAATGCCTTAAAGGGATCCCACCTTCCCAAAAGTTGTCAAATGTACGCCGCTTGTGTTGCAAAATATGAAGTAATTGCTGCCGAACACGATTATGACATTTGTTTCTCGCAAACAGTGCTCAATTTCATAAAAAGTTAAGTTTTAATATTTGTACCAAACCATTGAAACGTAGCAAATATCTCCAAGGTTTACCTTAAAACAAGTCGACTATCATCACCATTGGGTAAAGAGAGGTGACGTCATCGGCTTTAAGCCCCTATTCAAATACACGTAGGGCTTATTCGTTACAATTGTCAAGACCAAGCTCGATTTTTTTCTCTCGATTAGACCTATGTGGTTGTATTAACTGCTACCCTACTTCATTTCAATGCAAATCCAACAACATGGCTATCTCAACTCAAAACTAATGTTAAGGTGGGAGTGCCCTTTAAAGCTGGGATAATAATTATTGATTTACAGCCTCACAATCATAGGCGTAGGGAAGGGGGGGCGGGGGCCATATGCCCCACTTTTTAGCCTGATGGATCCAACAATGATAACCGGCCCCTTTTGAGTAATTTGACCCTCTTCGATTACTGATATTTGTTCGAGATAAATGCTTTAAAGGGAATAGGTCACCTTGAAAGCTGTCTTGAAATTCAACCATACGGTGCATCTTGAGCTCAAAACTACGAATATGACTTTCGTTTGGACAACTGATGGACATATGTGGAGAAAGAAGTAAGTTTCTCTTTGCATTTCATGAGAAATCGTACGACAGCAGCTGGCGTTCTGGCTCCGCCTGACGCCAAGTACAGTTTCTGACAAGGGGCCGCCGCGCCGCCCGGGCGGCTGAGCGGATATTAACGAGGCGTCGTGATCAGAGACTACGTGCCAGAGAGTGTACCTGCCTCCGGCGGCGAGCGTTCATGTCCCGATCGTGGCCCGGAACAGCGGACATGAAACCGGGCCCACTAGTCCTGTGTCGAAATTACATAACGTATGGAGGTAATTCTTTCACCACAACCCATTTTTAGATCTGCTCTACAAATCTGCTATCTCAGTCCAAAACCACATGTTAAAGGTGAACTATTCCCTTTAACATTGGGAGAATAACGATGAATGCATAACCCCGCAATGCCATAACCCATAAGAATACCTTAAAACCGGGGCAGGGGAGGTCAGGGCTCCACGTTTTAGGTCGAGGAAGCCAACAATGTTAACTGCACCCCACTTTTTAACGATTGCTGCCTCTTACATCGCTGATGTTGATTCGGTATGGGAGTTGCTGATTACAACTATTTTTCAACTCTCAATATCAACGCTCATAACCGAAGGTTGCTTTCACCACTGTACAACCCTATTCTTTATCATTGTGTTTTCCATTGGGAAACAAACCTTCGGTTATGATAGACGTAGAAACTGGGGCCAGGGTAGCAAGGCCCGCTTTTTAGACTGGGGCCAGGGTAGCAAGGCCCGCTTTTTAGACTGGGGCCAGGGTAGCAAGGCCCTTTTTTAGACTGGGGCCAGGGTAGCAAGGCCCGCTTTTTAGACTGGGGCCAGGGTAGCAAGGCCCGCTTTTTAGACTGGGGCCAGGGTAGCAAGGCCCGCCTTTTAGACTGGGGCCAGGGTAGCATTGCCCGCTTTTTAGACTGGGGCCAGGGTAGCAAGGCCCGCTTTTTAGACTGGGGCCAGGGTAGCAAGGCCCGCTTTTTAGACTGGGGCCAGGGTAGCAAGGCCCGCTTTTTAGACTGGGGCCAGGTTAGCAAGGCCCGCTTTTTAGACTGGGGCCAGGGTAGCAAGGCCCGCTTTTTAGACTGGGGCCAGGGTAGCAAGGCCCGCTTTTTAGACTGGGTCCAGGGTAGCAAGGCCCGCTTTTTAGACTGGGGCCAGGGTAGCAAGGCCCGCTTTTTAGACTGGGGCCAACGATATTAACTGCTCCCCCTACTTTTGAGCGATTTTCCCTCTTCAATCACTTGCATTGGTTCGGGCTCTAAAGTACGGACAAAACTTTGATTTCACAAACCCACAATAACAATCAATAGGCATAGGCGGTGGAGGCCGGATGGCAGATGGCTATGCCCAATTTTTCAGCTGTGGAATTAATGCCATCGGCTCCCCCCCCCCCCCGCACCCCCATTTGAGTGATTTCTCGCTCTTCAATCACTGGTACCTATCAGTTCGACTGGTTCGAGCTTTAAAGTTGGGAAAATAGCATTTAATTCACAACCCCACACATAAGCGTAGACACATGTGGGGCCGGAGAGACATGGCCACCACTTTCTAGGCTTGGGGATCTTTTTGAGCCGTCACAACCTCTTCGGTCGCTGGTTTTGGTTCAATATCCGTCCACCCGAGAGAAGTCCGCCCGTAGCTCAGTCGGGAGAGCGCTGGCCTGTAGATCTGTCCCCACCCCCTCTGGCAACGTGGGTTCGAGTCGCTTCGGCGCTCGTTTTTTGTTTGTCCTGGTGGGGATGACCTGGCAGGTGGCAGCGGCCGCAAAGTCAGAAGAAGCCAGTGTGCCGGGCGGCATATTTGGAAATGTCGAATACAAAATCTAGACTTATATCATACTTAGATAGCCATAAGTCAGTCAACAATATATATATATATATTGCTTTGAAATTCGGTTTGGGCATCGTCTATACTTCGTTTTATAATATATCTTGCAATTGTGTAATATGTTTGCAAATGTTAATTTTTTTCAATATTTTTTTCACCCACAAAATCAATATTTTCAAACATATTCAAAAACCGGAATATATATATTGGAGAACCAAGTATGGACGATGCCCAAGCCGAATTGCAAAGGAATATTTATATTTTTGACTAACGTAAAGCTCCCGTATGATAGGTCTGGATTTTGTAATCGACATTTCCAAATATGCGGCCGGACGGACTTTTACCTTTGCGAACCCTTTAGATCCCTCCCACTTTTGCGTGATTAATCCATCTACGATCGCTCGTGTTGATTAAATACTTTTACTTAATTCACACCCCCTGAGGGAGATAGAATATGTGCCCTTCCCGAATTTTCTCAATAACTTAGAAACTATTTTAGATATCAACGTCAAACTTTGTGTTAGTTATCCTACATTAAATGTACATATTTCTGCAAAATGTCAATGATATCGGTCCAGCACTTTGGTAGATAATGCCGTTTTAGTGATGCCATGTCACGTCGATTTTGGTGAAATACCGATAGATCCTTGTAAATTCGTATAAAATAGAATTTTGAACCAAATTGCAAATAAAAAGCGCAAAAAGAAAGGAAATGACATTCTCTTTCAAGTGTGGGTCATATTTTGAACTTTGGAATGTTTGACCCAAAAAATTAAATAAAACCTATTTGAGGGAAGTTCCACAAAATCTTTTTTTCAGAAGAATTCAAATAACACAATACATATTTGAGGACCAAGCGTAGAAGACACCCAAACCTAATTTAAAAGCAATATGATCATGTTTGATTCACTTATGACTCCCAAGTATGAATAATTTGACAATTTCGCGTATGTTTTAGATGTGTCTTATTGCGAACATTAAATTGCCGCCTTGCGCGTCTCGCTGCAATTATTGGTTCGGAATATAACGCCCCCCCCCCCCCCGGCAGAATCTGCCCTCCCCATGTGTTTGGCTGAAGACCTCAGCGGAGCGTGGGTTACCAGTTGTCAGAAACACTGAATTCACAACCCTAAATTGTCATGACCTACCTTGGATACTCGTCAACCACTAAGCAGGAGATGTAGTGTGAGGTCACCAAAAAACTTTTCACCATTTCTAAAGTGAAAGTCATGTTACGCCTAGCCAGTGGCTAATCTACTTTAGGGCAAATCAGGCAATCCCCCCCCCCCCAAAAAAAAATAAAAAAAATATGAGGTTGTGATTTTTGTTTCGGGAAGTCATTTACTCCCCCCCCCCGCCCCCGGTCAACGACTCTTCCATGCTGTCGACCCCACGCCACTCCCCTCCCCTCCCGTCAACAACTTTTCGCTGCCGAAACGGAGCGAAATTCCCCCCCCCCCCCCCAACTCGAAACCTAGATCCGCCACTGTGGCCGCCCGCCCCCATACTTTTCAAAACGTTCCTACACCCATGCCCCTCATAAACAATGGACATTCCCGGAATCACGAGGCGCCTTTCGTCCCAACGCCTGCGGCGCGGTGGGGATCGAGGATTTCCGCCAGACGGCGTGGCACCGACCAATGCGGCGGGCCACGCGGCGAAAAGTTGGACCGAGTCACTGGCGGATCCAGGGAGGGGGGGGGGCGGCAGGGGCAAAAGCCCCCCATTCCAAGCCCGACATGTGCGGCAATAGAAATTACCCCCCCCCCCCCCCCCCAAAAAAAAAAAAAAAAAAATCAACTGAAACTGGAGATGGAAAATGGGTACTGCGTGCGAAAAAAAATAACTTCTTGGGAAATAAATAAATATGTTTTTGCCTCGTTCGTGTTTCCTCTATTTGGTAGCATTTTGGTAGCAGTAGGGATAGGGAAAGTGGCGCGTCTGACGCTATTTTGGAGTGATTCACAACCAACGTAAGCTATAATTGTCCACGCAGCGTCGCAGCCCTTGGTCTCTTGCTGCCTGCAGGGTGGCAGAGGAGCGCGTGAGTGAATTTCCTTGCATAGGTACCTATATTGTTTGGAATACGTCGACTAGTATTACGTAGGGTAATAAGGTTCAGTAAAAATCCCAATGTTCTTTTTTTTTTGTAGCTGGGGCATTCCACGACAAATCAACAAAAACAAAGTGCAGTTGTCACCGATTCACCGATTTTGACACCCGGTCACCGACACCGTCATGTCACCGAGTTTGACCAAAATTGGTATATGGGATATGCTGTTCTCTTCAAGACGAGCTTAATGCTCTGCAGCATGACCTTTTTCTAACATTTTACAACCTTGACCTTAAATTTCAGTTAGTATTTTCCCCCCTTTTTTGGATACCCAAGCCAAATGTATTTACTATTTTTGACTTGATTATTGTGAAGTGTAAAGAAGTGTTCAAATATGCTAAATTTTGTCATTTTATGTTCTTTTTGTGAAAGATGTTATTCCCCAATAACTTTTGACTGAATAAAGATAAAAAGATCAAATGGACACCATTTTGTTATTTTCGTCAAGACGCGTTGAATGATATGCAGTATGATCTCTTTCTAACATTTGGTGACCTTCACCTAAGGTATAATGGTGGTGACCTTCACCTAAGTAATAAATATCAAGGTGCAAGGTTAGGTTTCCAATTGTGACCTATGTGGCGATGCCTATGGCCTATGGACTATGGCCTTTATCTTAAAACTTGTCTTGTTGCGAGGAATTCGATTGTCCTTAAATAACGCCTGATCGTCAGTGTCAACTTTTGAATTCATTTTAATTTGAATGTCGAAAAGTAACTTCGTAACTTCCTTATCGGTGTACAGCAAGCCCGAAAATGTCTCAGTTTGCTTTCTAATCATCAATGATCGCGCAATTATTATAATACCAATGAGTTCCTATCTTCAAGACAAGTTCGAAGATATATAACATCAAATTTAGAAAGGTGACCTTGCGCCGTGACCTTGACCTTAGGTCAAGGTCATCAAATGTCATAAAGAGGTCATGCTGCATAGCATTCAACGCGTCTTGATGATAACATTAAAATGACGTTTACTGTGCCCTTTTAGCTTTATTCAGTCAAAAGTTATTAGCGAATAACTTATTTTTATATAAAGTAGCATGTACAATTACCAAATTTGAGATATTTGAAGGCAACTATCCATCAATTTTATTTTTGCACTTAACTGACACGTCCTAACGCGTAAGAATAGAATAGAGACAAATGTAATCCAAGTCCGCAAACGGAAAAAAATGGGAATACCCTTTATGGTTTAGGTCACAATTTAGGTCATATGGAGGCTCCTGGGGCCCGGAAGGCCCCAGTGAAATTAGTCCCCCCCCCATATTGGGAGGCTGGATCCGCCAGTGGGCGCGTCTGACGCTATTTTCGATCTGTATCAATTCCTACAACCAACGTAAGTTAAAAAACGTAGCGTTTTGGCGCCAAAGTTTATAGCGCTGAATAGCGTGCGTGGAACGCATTTCGACAGTATTTGAAGAATTGTGACTGGGACTTTGGTATCGTTGTTTTCCTTTTCCCTGAAACATGTCGCCAAATAAAATTCACACTTTGTGAATGTGTAGGTAAAGTAAATCTTTTTTCATTGTCAAGGTTATTTTAAATTGATATAGCTTGGGATGGCTACTTTGGCCTCAGATCATATCCAGACTCAAGTAATTTCAGGTACCAATTTTAATCTGACACCCATTTTGCACCATGCTTAAGTAGTTATCTCGGTGCATTATATGGGTGCTATGAGTAGAGGTCTCACAATTTTTAGCATTTCCAACTAGTCAAGATGAGACTCATCATGAACTCAGCTACACACAAATGTTTGAAAGCGACAGAAGAGGTAAAATTAGGTTTGTCTGGTTTTTACCTCTTGTCAGATACTGACCCTTGTCAGAGACTGTACTTGGCGTCAGGCGGAGCGGGGCGGAGCCAGAACGCCAGCTGCTATAATACGATTTCTTGTGAAATAGAAAGAGAAACTTACTTCTTTCTCCACATATATCCATCGAGTTGTCCAAACCAATGTCATATTCGTAGTTTTGAGCTCAAGATGCACCTAATGGTTGAACTTTAAGACAACTTTCAAGGTGACCTATTCCCTTTAATAACTTGGTAGAAGACAAAAATGATATGAGAGCTAAAAGTTTGTACACAAGATTGGCTTCTGCTATAATTGAATGTCAAGTTCATCCATTCATTCACCATTAATTCCAAGGCCTTAGATACAATTCAACCATGGCAGCGAATAGCGTGACGTCATGGGTACATCCATCAATATGTTGTGTTCAAACAGCAATCAGTTTTAGACTTCAGTCTCTTTGAGCCGCTGTAATGTATATAAATGAGTGCTATAGCGGCATGCTTGGTATAATTTCAATGGTTGAAGAACTCTCTGCAATCCATGCTAAGTAAGTTTTGGAAATATATCATAGAAGAAGCTACTAGCTTGCTGGGCGATAACGAAGAAGATTCGCGAAAATAAGTGTTCACGAACACTCGCTAAAATAAGTTTCCCATCCAGGGGTGGATCCAGGGGACAAGGAGCCATGGATATGCCAAAGGGCCATGGCCCCCAAAGTTTCTGAAACCGTGATTTGCCCCCCCCCCCCCCAACACGGCCGGACGTACAGCGGTGAATGGCTGACACGGCCCGTTCTACCCCGCCCCCCCCCCCCCCCCCCGCTCAACAACTTCTCGCTAACGGCCTGCTACCTACTGGCGGATCCAGGGGGGAGGGGACATTATTGGAAAATGCCCCCCCCCCCTCACAGGAACATGGGGGAATTCAATACAAGTATCCCCCCGCACGTTCCTGCATTGGCTGTAGGAAGTGATAATAACCCGCGCGCCGCTGGGGTGCAGAATCTGCCCCCCTGTATTTGTATTTCGTTTAAAGAACACTCCATAGCAGCAGTGGCTTTTCAGGCTCCGAGTCATGTGCAGGGTTCCAGAGTCAAAAATGAAAGCTAGCGTAGACTACACAAACATACACATCTGCGTACACACGCACGCGCACACACCAGTGTTTACATTTTCGTGAAAATGGGTGGAAAATACCACCTATCAAAAATGATTTCCTCATCTTGAAATTATTGTTTTGTCTTTTTTCTCATCTCATTTTTCTCATCAATCATTGCTATTTTTGTGTTGGTTAAATGTTCTGTCTGAGTTTCAAAGCATAACTTCTTTGACCTAGAAAACAACTTTGTTTCAGAAGATACTGTCCAAATCCACAAGCAAGCTATCCATTAATCACCATCCTGGATCCTGCATCACACGGAACTAAAGATAAACATCATACATATGATCATGCTGAACCATGCACATGCCCTGTTAAAGGAAATAGTTCACATTGGACAAATTTTACCCAACACGATTTGATTATATTTTTTAATACAATTTCTTTTTATATTGTCAAAAATGGCCTTATATCGCGCCGATTCAGGACAGAAAGCCGTACATTTTTATTGTTTATCAAAACTATATGCATACTCTCTGAGTTAGAGTCCTGACGTCACGCGAATGTAAAAAATGGTTCAGCCAATCAGATTCGAAAGTAGTCGCGTAAAGATAGACTCGCATTGGAGATGTGCCAACCGGCGGCCGGCGATTCGCTTGCTAGCACCAGCTGCAAGCTGATTGGCTGATGGTATTGCCTCTGCCCGGGCTAGAACCAGTACAACATTCTTTCGCCAGCACCGCATTCCTTCGCCAAAAACTCAAATGTATTCGGCTGGAGAGTCTTTTCAGTCAAGAAAACTTGCAGATAGGGGTTTCCCAACACGGGCTACAAAACTGCTATCTCAGTTTAAAACTAATGTTGAAGGTGAACTATTTCCTTTAATGACAATGACCACATCTCTGAATTGATGATGATTGGAGTTTAAGGGCGCTCCGACAACAACATGAATTGCAATTGCATCATCTCTGAATTGAAAAATGATGATGGATATTAATTGACATTCATAATGCTTAAGTGCTACTGTGGATATGATGCTGTAAATAAACAGACTGTGACTTGTATTTCAATTTTGAGCTCAGCTGCGAGCAAATACCTGCAAAGTGTGGAGTGAAGTTTCACAGAGAGAAAGAGAGAGGGACACTTCAGGCTGCATACATTTCAGTATCCATCTAGGTAATCAGCCATTGAATCAATACTACCTGAAAGTCATGCAATTGAAATGGTTAACTACCTGGGCTGGAAGGAAAGAAACAGGGGCGTTGTGTCCTGAAAATGATTGGTAGGCTAACTTTATGATAAATGCTAACTTTATAGATTTTAAGGTCATTCTTACCATGCAACGCCATAGGCCTAATGTTAAAATGTGAGATTATTGGTAGGGCCCTGACCTCACCAGGCCTATAGAAAACGAGACCCATGGAAAGAAAGCTATGATGCTCAGCATTTCAATACTGATACAACACTGTCTAGCTTCTCTCTTAGACCAAGACCAAACAAGCCAGACAATAAAATTGACAGTAACCTGGCAAGGCACCTATCTGCCATAACCAACTGAAATTAAGTCTAGAAGCATTACATCCCTCCCAGAGCATCCCAGATACATTTAGCATTACGGCAGCAGACACGCCACATTGCATATTGTTTCGAAACAGTTGCGCATCATGTCTCTATAAAATCATCCCGCAGCAAAATTCCTCCGAAGGATGAGAAAATCCACCCAACGCCACCCAAATGCCACCCAAATGCCACCCAACTAAACTCTTAAAATATTATGCTCATTACGAGTCGTAGCAAAATAAATACCACTCCAGGAAATTATTCATCGTTTTCCGAGCCTATACAGTAGTTTTCAGCACACAAAAAACATTGTGTCTAGTTGCTTAAATTATTGCCTTCAGAATGCCTTGCAATGACGGCCGATTTCAAGCGAACCTGAGTGCAACACCTTCTGTTACAAAGTCGTGGTTTTCAAATTACTGCAGGAATAAGTTTGGGTCAAAGTTTGATGAATACGTAAGAATGGTTCATTATCTCATCTATAGCGTTTGCAGTACTTCGAATTCACGAGAATATTGGACTGTTGTTTACATCGCCGTGCACCTCTCCGAGGATGGCTTGAACGCAAACATTTGGGTGGGCTGCACACCCTACTGAAACCTTCTTAAATTATCTCCTAAACCGAATTATTTTCACTAAATGAAACATTCGATTGTTCGCTGATCTTTCCTGAATACGTCAGATTTTCTTTAAACAGAAAACTATTTAAAAAAAGAAGTTATTCATTGTTTAATGCAGCCATGCGAGAAGGATGAGAATTGAGATGAGACAAAAAGTTGAGCATTCTATTTATCGTAGCGCAACATTCGGTCTCCGGTATTATCGTCCCGTTTCGAGTTGCGTGGCTCAGGCTGGGCCGTGGCCTTGGTCTTTCAACTTGTTGACATCTGACTTGGTTGGTTGCTGTTTGATGATATGGTATTTGGTGAAGTTTTAGGTTGATTTCACCCAAGTATGTGTCAGCTTGCCCTAGGGTAGTTCTAAGCAAGAGCTCCGCCACGTTCCGAAAGTTGGGGGGGGGGGGCAAAGGGATTCTGAAGTCGAGTATTTCCATGCAACGCCCATATGCGTAATGTTAGAAGTCCAAAAAGTGTGTGTGGGGGGGGGGGTGCTCGTCCCCCCGTCCCCCCTGTGGCAGAGCCCCTAGTTCTAAGAGATACCACCAACACACGGCTGTTAGTTTAGATAATTAAAATGCTTTCTTGAACCAATTCAATTTGGAACTGGGAATTATATAGACATAGTTTTGTTTTGCTGCACCATATTGACCAAGTCACCGTGTGACAATTAATTATGTTTCTCATAGGCATTGGCGGATCCAGAACGGTGTTTTTTTGGGGAGGCAAATTCCAAAAAGTCTCACACAATTCTAAAACCTCATCGGATTACGCCCGCAAACGCGATAGTTACCAACAATCAGATTATACCTGACTTGTGTGACATTTTGTATCTAACAATGGATGCAAATTAGCAAGTTGAGTAGTTATTTTCCCGCATTGAATATTATGTGGTCAAAATTCACATTCTCTTTGAAAATCATGATTTTCCATGCTGGATTTTCTCATCCTTAAAAAGTAATTATTTTATCTGCACACATAACCAAAAGGTAATTTTTAAACACTGGCACACACACTCAGGCGCACATCTGCCGTTTCAATGCTCGTTGAAAACGCTGCCCGCTGAGAGTAACCAGATCGGATGACAGCTGGTTGTGCAGCGCCGGCGCTCTCGAGCAGAAGCGCCGTCACCCGGCCTCGGTTCTGGACCGAGGTACGTGGAGCAGACCGTCCTGCCTGGTTGTACGTTGCCGTACGTCCGAGTTCAAACGGAAGACGGCTGCGAGGGAGTCGGGTTCTCCACTCTGTAGCACCTTGTGGGTCAGGCAGAATGTTGAAAAGTCCGTAAGCTGCTGGGCTTCCAGCCAGCCCAGTCTCTCTCGCAGGTCCGTAACATGATCAATTTTTTTTCCTACCAAAGATAACTTTGGCAGCGAAGTTCAAGACTTTCTGTATTTTAGCTATGTTCTTTTTTAGCCGTTACCATAAACTGATATGCAGTAACGGACCTGCGAGAGAACCAGGGCTGTTACAAGTGAGGTGATGACACCCTGGGGCACCACGTGACGAACGTGTGACAGGCCCAGAAGCGTTCCAGTGCAGCGGCGGCTGACGGCACCCACGTGGCTGTCCCATGCCAGGTTTTGGTCGAAAATTATGCCCAGATTTTTTACCTCGTTACAAGGGACGAGTTTGTGTCACGAAAGGTTACTTCAAAGTTTGGAAGGTTGCGCAAATTTTGGCGGTTTGTGAAAACAATGAGTTGTGTTTTGTTCGCGTTGACCTTGAGGGCGTTCGCGCAGAACCATTGGGCCAAAGATGCCAGCGAGTTTTCCATGCTGGAGATGAGCGCTGGGAGTTCGCTCTTTTTGCCAGAGACCATCACCTGGGTGTCGTCAGCGTACTGCAGCACCTTGGCGTCGGCGGCGTGCAGTGAAAGGTCGTTTGCGAACACGGAGAACAGTAGCGGCCCGAGAGCTGAGCCCTGGAACACTCCCATGGTGTTCGGGAGCGGGGGCGAGACTCGATCAGTGCCACCACTGTCACGCAGAGACACACTCTGCGTGTGGCCGCGGAGGTACACCTCAAACCATTACGTGTCAACACCGTACAAGCTCAGCTTGCTAATAAGTATGCTGTGATCAATAACGTCGAAACACTTGCTGAGATCTGTCAAGAAGAGAAGTGAGATCTCCCCGCTGTCGGCGGCAGTGAGAATGAGGTCGGAGACAGTCACCAGCGCGGTTTCCGTCGAGTGGTGTGGACGGAAGCCGTGCTGGTTGGGAGACAGGAGGTTGTTTGAAGAGAGGTAATGATAGAGCTGTCGTTGAACGACTCGCTCCACGACCTTGAAAATTATAGGAATGATAGATATCGGACGGAAGTTAGTGGGGTCAGACGGGTCGCCGTTTTTGAAGATAGGGTGGATAAGGGAGTGTTTCCAGGAAGATGGATAGTCTGATTGGATTAGACAGGTGTTGATGATGTGCAAAATGACGTCGCCGACAGCAGGGAAAACCAGCATTCAGAACTCGGACACATATACCATCCACACCACGAGCGGGCGAGTTCCTCATGCTCAGCAGCGTACAGGTCAGAGTGTCCAGATAGATGGGTAATACAGTAAAAACACAAGCACCGACCCGGGGTAGACGGCAGGGTACCCGAGGGGCCGCGCTCTGGCCCAGGTCCGCCACTTCAGCAGCCACTCGCGGTCCGACGGAGACGAAGAAGTGGTTCAGTTCCTCACTGGACAGCTGAGGCAGCACCGGTGTACCAGAGCGCTTACCGCCCACCACGCTCCGTATGCTCCGCCAGACAGAGTGCGGCTCGCGCTCCCTGATTCGGGCCTCTATACTCTCGCGAGTGTCTCGGCGGATGGCAGATCGGACGGCGCAGTTCAGGTCTCGGTATTCAGTCGAGCTCTGCCCGTTGGTACGCAGTGCGGCACGGCGGCGAGACATGAGGTCCCCGGTGACAGCCGAGATGGGAGGGGCGGCCGGGTTCCGAACGCGAACAGATCGTATCGGCGCATGTTTGTCGAGTATGGGCACAAATATACATAAAAAGACATCCCACTTCTCAGACACGGTTGGCGAGCTAAAAACGCTGCCCCAGTCCACACAGTACAAGTCAGAGAGGAAAACGTCCTGGTGAATTCGCTTCAGACAGCGCGACTGTGTGACGATGGGCATACGGCGATTACGCGGCACCCTGATGCAGGAACGAATGATGCGGTGCGGACTAAAATCACAAAAAGTCGCACGACAGTCAGTAACGAGGCTACGACAAGACACAATACAAACGTCAAGTAGAGAACCCGAGGTAAAAGTGGGCGTGGTTACATGCTGACACATTGAGTAATCTGATAAAAAAACTCCAGACGGGTACGAGCAGGGGCCGGCGCATTTTTTAAGAGATCACAGTTGAGGTCACTGCAGACGAGAAGAGTCACAGTAGGGTAATCGAGGACCACACTCTGTACCTGTGCCTCCAGGTCCCTGAAGTCGGCGTCCAACGTCGCCGCCGTGTACCGCGGCGGTCGGTATAGGGAGCACAGCACCAGCTGGCGTCCCCGGTCCATCTTCAGCAGCGACCAGATGGATTCTAGTCGGCTGTCCGGCGGGCGTTGAGCTGTGATTTTGAGAGGCGTCACAGACAGGTCCTCCCTGGCGACGATCGCCACTCCTCCATAGCCACGTCCGTCAGGGCGGTCCACGCGGCGGATAGAGTAGCCGGGAAGAATCAACAGGCGGTTGGGCACAGCTGGTTTAAGCCAGGTTTCTGATAGCAGCATAATGTCGTATTTGTGACGATGTAGCACCTCAGACAACTCCAGGAGTTTCGGCCGCAGCGACTGAACGTTCAGGGAGCCGATCAGTAGGCCGGTGCCCTCCACCGTACGCCGCGAGCCGGGCCGAGATCTCCGTCCCCGCGCTCCGCGCCGCTGCGGCCGCCGGCCGCCGCCACGCCGTCTCGGCTCCTGAGCCAGGCCTCCGCCAACAGCTGGTATCTGGTCAGCCGGCCCCGGACGGTCAACGTGACGTCACCAGGGTCACCCCGGCGCGCTGCAGGTCGTAGGGCGAGGTCAGTCGCAGAGCCGCGGTCTCCGGCAGTGTCAGCCAACGGCAGCGCGCCAGCAGGCCGAGCCGCCAGGTGACCTCGGACAGCCGGAGGAAACGCGGCGTGACCCGGGCCAGACGCGGCCGCGCCAGGCGGGGAGGGCCGGAGCGCCACAGGCAGGCCAGACGGCCGTGGGACCGCCGATAGTCTGTGGGCGATGTGTCTCCGTAGCGGCTGATCCAGCTCACGGCGACGCGGCGATTCGTCCGTCGACGGCGCGGCCGATGGAAGGCACGCGAGCGAGAGCACCCGCACCACCGCGAGCAGGACCAGAAGCCGGGCGACATCACGGTGCATGTTAGGGTCTCGTCAGGTCCGGGTGAGACGCAATCGGGCGATGCGACAGACACGAATTCGCACACTCAATCGAATTCGCACACTCAGTCCACAGTCCGCACTCACTCACTTCCAGGGACACCCAGTCCCGCACACAGTCCCGCACTCACTCTGTCACAGCACTCTACACTGGCAGGCCAAAGGGGAGCGGGGGAGAAGCGAGCAGCGCTCGCGTCCGCACACGGCGGCGCGCTCAGCTGAACTGGAAAAACCCTCCAGGATTTTCTCCATAACTTGAAAAAGTATTTTATATATCAACGTAAAACTTTCCGTATCTTATGCTGAATCAATTCTACGTCTTCTCTCAAGATTTCAATGAAATTGGTTGAGTACTTTGGGAGATAATGACGGTTTAGTGACGTCATGGCATGCCATTTTTCGTGTAAAAATGATAAATGTTTGAGAAATCGTAGAACATCGAGTGTTGAAGCAAATTGCAAACAAAATGTGAAAAGCAAGCAAATGGAATTTTCTTCAAATTGGCTATCACAGATTTTTGGCATTTTTAGATTTTTACCCCCAAATAATGTATTTTTCTCGAAAATAAATCTGCAAAATCAACATTTTCAACGATATTGAGAACAAAATGAATACATATTGGAGAACCAAGTATGGAGGATATCTAAACAAAATTTCAAAGCAATTTCTTTATTTTTAACCGACTTATGGCTCCCTAAGTATAAGTAACTAGTGACACCATTTTTTTAAGTCGCATGTTTTGGTTTTTAGTGACCAGATACAGACAAATAAATGCAACCACTGTATTTCTGAGACAAAACTGGTCTAGAAACATGTACTTTTTATTTAGATTAATCAATTTCAAACGTTAAAATATGGCCCATTAACACAAATACCTCGATTTTGACCATTGACCTGGCTGTGACCTGACATGTGACCTTATTTTGAAAACTTCGCGTATTCTTTAGATGCGCCTTATTGAGAGCTTTCGATTACCGCCTTGCACCTCTCGCTGCGGTTATTTGATCGGAAGATAACGGGGGAGGGCGTGTTCGGCTGAATGCCCCAGCGGGGCGCGGGATAATTAGGAAAAAACTCCCCCGGTTAACGACTGTTTTGCGCTGAGAACCCGCCGCCCCCCCCCCCCCCCCCGCGTCCCGTATTTTTTCTCGCGCTGACGACCCGACTTCCCCCCCCCCCCCCCCCCTTCCTCCCCCCGCTCAACGACTCTTCGTGCTGACGACCCGACGATGCGACCCGACGACCCGATACATTCTCAATTCTATATCATGTACCTGTAGCTGCACACCAAACTGCATTGTTGACTGCATGCAGTATGCAGTTTGTAGATCTTATTTTGACTGGACCAGAGACCTTCCTATTTTGTATGCACTGAAAAATCCGTTTGAGACGTACGAGACACCGGAGGCTACTACAAGGTAGGTAAAATCAAAGGTTTTGAGCAGCACTAAGCGAGAAACCACAGTCTCCTTTTAAGAGTTCGTCGCTTCTCAAAAACAAGTACAGAGACGTTTCTCAGAATGAGTAGGAAGACGTTCATCAACAGTTCCGCAAACCTCTCCGTCGAGTAGTTCCTGAGAGCTTTTACCTCCTCAAGGGTCGTACGCCTACTCGTTTCAGTAAGTGTTGCTCTCTCAGTATAAACAGTCTTTCTTGCATCTCCGCGAGCGGTTCCATCTGAGATGCCATATGCAATGTGCTGATAAGCTTGCACCTACTAAATGGGCGTTCTCATTCTCAACTTGAGAAGGTGCCACCGACTCACCGGAGTACTTTCCCTCTACTAGCGTTTCAGTTTCAGGTGTACGCCTTCTTCCTTTTCACGACACGCCCTCTCACTGTAGACATCCAACCTTCTCCACTCACGATACAGGCCACGAATTTTAGTTCAAACAATGTATTTTCTATTCATTCAAATCATCTGCGCGACGCGTGAGGTGAAACAATCCTATCTCGTAACCGACTGCGGCGCTAGGACCGCAAAACCCCCAGCGTCTCTGTGTCTAGCGCTCCGTCGGTCCAAACCTGCGTTAATCGTTAAAATCAGTTTGCGGGTCACCAACGACGGTCAATGACGATTGGTAAAATGACGGTCAATGCAAGACAATTCTGCACCTCAACTCGAGTGGTTAGGCACCACAGACCCAACATTTGGCACCCAGTTGAGTGCCACACTACTCTACCACCCCAAGGTACGTGCCGACCTTGAGACACTCAACTGGGATGTTGGGCTCCTTTATGCTCAGGCAGTAGCGCTCGATAAATACAAATAGTTTGTTTACACTCTTCTTCGGGACCTGAGCGAACACGACGAAGGAGGCCGCCCAGAGCAGGATTGCCGCCGTCGCGCCTCCCGTCGTCGTGCAGACCTTTTCACCTTCAACGATGATGTTGAAGCCCCCTTCATCTGCAACTTCCACGCAGGGCCAGGTCCTGATAGAGAATATCTCCTCGATGTCGAGGCCCAGGAGATCGGCGAGGGCAGACAGAGTATCGTCTGACAAAAAAAAAAAAAGTATGTGAACAACGACGCCACGATTTCTGCCCTAGGGCCAGCCTCCACCTTTCTTTGGCACACAACAGGAAGACCATCATTTCTAGGCAAGGTAAAGGGGCATTAATGGGCATTCCACAACATTTCGGACATCCTCCATTTCCTACTTGTTCTAATTTGATCAAATTGGGAAGGTTCTATGGGAATCTCTATTTTGTAAAATTGTGTTGACCGTATGTCAATATTGTACAGGTCAACTTGGGCCAAATATGCCCATATTAGGACTTGGCTCCAGAAACTCCTCAATTCTCTCGGGACTATTATAGCTAGGAACAAGAAAAACAAAAGAGAGCTCCTGAAAAAGACCTTTTGCTGCAGCGTGGTCAGATTTGGCATCAGGTCAATAGATTATGATCCAGAGGTAAAAAAGGCTATGTTTTACAAAACTTATGTATTTAGCAAATAATTTGTTTCTTAAGAGAGGTACGGCAATACTTTGTGTCACCATCGTGTTTGTCTCGTCAAGGTGCAACCGAATATACAAATTGTGAACTGGTTAGGTCAACTTCAAAGGTTGTCATCCGGGCAAGGTCACGTGATGACCCAGGTCAAGGTCATGTAATGACCCAAGTAGGACATGTTGTATATGAAACGATGCGCCCTGACGACACAAACACATTGACACAATTTTCACGTCTCTAGCATAACTATCTCAATAATGTTTGGCAAACAGTGTTGGCGACCTCGGATGGCCTTGAAGGACGCCATTGAAAGAAAACTGAACCTGGGTCGCGAACAATGACCTATAAAAAAACATGAACCTGAAAGAACCGGGCTGATCTGAATTGCATCTTCAGAAAACGAAGCATTTTAATATTTTCCTATTAACCTAACGCAGAGGTCACGAAACTGACCTGACCTCAGGACAACGATACACACAATATAATATGAACAAATTGTAAGTACTTATGACCTCATGAAAGAATGTACGTTTCAAAGCTGTCGGACAATCACTGTGGCGTGAGTACGACCAGAAACATTTCATAGGCAATTTCACTTGACGTGACCTGGTTTCCTGACCTTAGATGACCTCCACCTGAGATCAGAAGTTGTGGGCACATCATTTCTCAACTGTGTAAAACTGCGGCGCGCAGCGCCGTCCCCTCCAATGCGTGTGTTAAAGGGAATAGTTCACAACATGGGTTTTGAAACAGAGATAATACATGTGTAGACCAGGTCGAAATCAAGCCTGGATACATTATAACAACAATTTTAGCCTTCTGAAGGTCATTGACCTGCCCATAGGAGTGACCTGGTGACCTTAGATCATCAAAACGGATGTCGTCTTATTCCTCTGATTGCATATTACTCAGTCACTTTTGTTTTGTAGCTGTAGCTCAATGAGAACTGGAGATATATAACTGGTAAGATGTATTGTTGGTGATTGTTCGGTCGGCAATGTTTGTGATTTTTTTACATTTTCACTAAAATGAGTTTGTTCCTATTTAAAATTTAGTTTTTGGAAATGTATTTATATCCTTGTTTCTACAACCAATAGACCAATAGCTTCCATAGATGGCTGCTGTTATGGGTGACATCGAATACATTGTTTTAGAAGTTTCTTGAGGACATATATATAGCATGCAGGAGTAAGAGAAAACATTTTTTTCTGCAATTTGCCAGACAATTTGCAAGGTAGACTAATACTAATAACGAATTCATTTAATATGAATTATAAATTTTTGAGATTATCTAAACAAATCGTACCTTCACTGCAATCGACCTTGGCCCTGACTAGCACCAGGATGCGACCCAAACTTCTGTCGGCGGCGTCCTTCACGTCTCGCGCTGGCTTCTCCAGGATCATGCCCAGCTCTTTCCACAACTGTGGAAGACGAATAGGCGAGACAATATCCATGTGCACATTCTGAGAGAGCATGACTACCTCTCCAATGGCCTGTGCTCGCACCTGCACTATCACAGTATACACCATAGCCCAAAACTGTCTTGATTGGGATGGGAAACGGAATCCCAAATACAAAAGAACAGGATCCAAAACAAAACTAAATAGGATCCATGGATCCTATTTTGTCACACTGTATAGTGTATAAAGTTATTGATTGAGTGTGTGTTGGATGCAGAGACATAAGTGCTCAGAGAAACGTCTAAATACTGTAGAATTTAATGAGAATTAGCTTAAAGTTACATACATCAAAAATATGTATTGAGGAAAAATACCTGCTCGCACCCACGCTCACACGCACCCCTTTCGCACCCCTTTCAAGATAATCTGAATTTGTTTTACCTGTTCTGCAATATCCTAAGAATTAGGTGGAACATGATCATTGATAATCTAAAAATAGCTGCAGATAGTGCCCTATTACAAGTGACTGGATCTACCTGCAAATAAAATGAGACACTGGAATAAAGGAGTGGAAGAACACCCACAGAGTCCATCGAAGTCCCCATAATTAGGTACTAACCTAAGATACCTATACCCTCTAGCCTCCTGTCTTATATGCTGACCAAGTGAATTGTCCGCCCCTGAAGCTCAGTTGGTAGCAGCGTTGGGATTTTGGCAATTTTCGGACTTTTGAAGTCCAAATAATTTTGCGCTCTTCATTTTTGTTCTGGAAATTTGCTGTCTGTTCACCTGATCTTACTGACATTGCAGTTAAATCAAATATATTTTCCTCATAACGATTTAATATATATTACAAATCAGGAATTTTCAAAATAATCTAATAATCTTGCCGCGGTGGTCTCGTGGACAACACTGTATACTTCGGTGCAGAGACCGCACCGACTGTGGATTCGACTCCCACCTAGTCACCCGCGTTGGTGTCTCGTCCGACTTGGTGTCGACCTTGGGAAAGGCCTTGTAAACCTAATCCCAAAGAGAGGAGCAGAAGTGAGTCTCCTGAAGTGAGCGAAAGGCCCGTTGGGGGTGAGATGAAATAAATTAAATCTTCTTAATAATCTTAATCATTTTAATTTTCAACAAAAAAAAATACTCTCCACGTATGGATTTTTTCTCTCCTGCCAGGTCATGAAACAAACCAAAATCAACACCGGTTGGGAGAGCGCCGGACTTCTGACCTCACCCGGTAGTGGCGGTTATAGGGCCTTGGTAGTGGCAGCCCGGGTTCGAGTCGCTTCGGCGCTCGCTATTTCCCCCTAACTGGGATGGCCTGTGGCCGGTGGCAGCGGTCGTACTCAAGGTCAGGTGACGTCAGAGGGCGGGGCGGACCGTGTCCAGGTATGTCGGGCACGTAAAACTTTCGCTTCTAAATTCTGCCGGACGCCAGGAATCAAGCAATCCCTGGCCTGCACAACTTGACTAAAATTATATATAAAAATATATAATTCAGTTTCATTACAACTTTCATCGCGTTTTCAAAGCATATCGCCTTCTTCAGGTTGAATTTGTATCCAATTCAGTAGTTTTTATACATATTCTTATTAAAGGTTGAGTTCCAAAGCTCGTCCTTCCGTGGTATATGGGGAAAATCTGAATTTGAGCGACCCGGCCCGACCCGACCCGACCCGACCCGACCCGACCCGACCCGACCCGACCCGACCCGACCCGACCCGACCCGACCCGTGGCGAAGCTTTTGAGAAGCTCATTTCTCTGCAACCACGCGTCCGATTGACAAGCGAACTTCTTTGCTGAACAGCCACATCCAATCTACCTTGTTTGAGACCAGTGCCGACTCATATGGGTGACTACCACTGCGCGTGGCGCGTGCCGCGTGAGGGGTGTTGAAAAGTGGTTTCTCCCAAATACTCTGCAACGGCTGAGCCGATTGTGTGCAAATTTGGTGTGTGGTTAGGGACCTCTCAGTCGCCACTTTCCCACAAGTCCGGGTGGGGTGCCCCTGCACGTGCGCACGTGCACACCCTTATTATATATATCAGGAACGGCTGAGCCGATTGTGTTCTAATTTGGTGTGTGGTTATGGACCTCTCAGCCGCCACCTTTCCACAAGTCAGGGATGGGGTGCCTCTGCACGTGCGCACGTGCTCACCCCTATTTGATATATCAGGAACGGCTGAGCCGATTGTGTTCAACTTTGGTGTGTGGTTAGGGACTTCTTAGCGGTCAATTTCCCCCACAAGTCAGGGGTGGGGTGCCTCTGTGCGTGCGCACGTGCTCATCCTTTTTTGTATCTCAGAAACTTCTTGCCCGATCGAGTTGAAATTCACCATACATTTCGTTCGCGCTCGCTCGTTCATCGCCAACTACGGCGCCTTACTGGTATCATTTTTCGTTTTCTGTCATGTCATAACTGATTCTGGGGCGAGGGATGACTTTTGACAATTTTGGCGGGGAAAATGTCACGTTATACCGGTTTATGCGAACCCGGTAGTATACAAACAACCTATTATCACATTAAGTTCATTTGCTGCAAATAGAATATAAATGCTAAGCTTAGGAAACGTCATTTATTGATTTACCAACGGAAGCGGTTTCCCGCGTCCGGTGAGAACTCGAGTCAAACAAAACCCGCCAATACAGATATATCAATGATTTCATTAAATCCGGTGCCTTAGCTGTGTCATGACTGGTGGTGTCTGGATGTGCAAACATACACAATTTAAAATAATTGGTTATATCCTATTAGAACATCGAGCAATCTGCACGTTCAGGCAGTTGCAATGATGCTGACATTTGATGGCATGCAATCGGAATAGCAGAATCTTCAGAAGCATAGCACGTGTGCTTTTCAAATGGCATACAAGACATTCTATACAAAAACATGTATTGATGGATGATTGAAGGCGGATGAAGGACGGATGGCGGTCACTGAGCATCAGGCTGGTACCAGGAGTTCTCCACTCTAGTCTCCTTAGTGCGAGATGCGGCTGTCGTCGCCCGTCGGCTGCCGAAACAAGATAATTGTTCAGGGAGGATTGCGGTCCTTCAAGAGGATTGGGGATGATCTGGAAAGGAGATACAAACGTATGAGACAAATGCATAGGTGAAATATTTGTTTCAGCATTCTATGTTTGCTTTATTTTGTTATAATTTAGCAAATTTGCCACTTAGCAGTAACATCGTCTTATAAATCACCTCCAAAAATTGACATCCTTCTATAGTCTCGCAGCGTGAGAAGAACGTGCTGGCGCCTATCAAGGGGCGTTGGACGGCAGTCCGGCGAAACGAATCAATACCCAGATCGTAATGATTCCAACGACATTCGACATCTCTCATCTCTCCGATTCCAAAGAACCCAGGGTTGACCTTTTTCGGTGACCTTTGACGTGAGAGACCTTCCTCGTTGCTCTTCTTTGAACTCGACAAGTTCAAATTTGACTATAATTGGGTGATAATGGTCAGACATTGACCCGTCTCGTCTTTTCACGTGAAATGAGTGGTCACAGGCCATACTTCGGTCAAGGTCAGGTCAATATCACAGAAAGGTCACATCAGGTCAAATAAGGTCAGCTTAGGTCAGGCTTGAAAATGTCAAAGGCCTTGTAATAGATGATTATCACGATGATGCTGTATTGTTTCGGTCGATTTCCGGGAGCACATTCTTGCCATATTCTTAATCCACGGGCTATTCTGAACATATTCATGTATGTATGTCCCATATTGAAATGAGAAAGAAAAAAATCACTCCGACCAATTATGGCGGGCTATATCGGGCTCCTGGCCCATAGTGCGCTGGTCAGCGGCTGTGCGGCTCGCCCGGTGGGCACTGCGCTTCAGCCGTCCGCCGTCGTCCGCAGAAGCCCGTTTTAGCGGAGGACTGCGCGGCACCCGGCTGCAGATTTGAGAGCTGAGTATGACGTCCCTCCGCGCGGGTGGAGCGTCCGTCCCTCGTGCGGCCGATGTTGGCCCGATAGGACCGGCCGGTTTTCCTGCATGACGCGGGCAGCCGTGCCCGAGGGCTCCGGACCCGTTACCCACTGCCGCCCTCATTTAAATGCCCCCGAGACGCGCGGGAGCGGGAGCGGGAGCCGCGCGACGGCCCTGCACGTTCGCAATAGGACAAATGAGGCGGCTCGGCGCTTCGACAATCGGCGCAGATATGCCTGGATGGGGCGCGCTGTAAGTCGTGGCGACTTTGGCCATTTTAGGTGATAGGAACCAGGCTTTGGTCGTGGTTTAACCCGAAAGCTTTCACCCCGGCGCCGGAAGCAAAACAATCTCACCTAGGTCTGAATGTGTGAGGGGGGGGGACTACTAACATGTGATTGAAACAGAAGCCTGCAGATGATGTATTGACATCTGTACGTGCGCAGCTGCATGTTCGAAGACCCCCTGGTTATGGCTCTTAAATGCCGCTAAAAATCAAACTAGCCTAGGTGAAGGGCCTTCGCTATAACACTCGGTGGTCACATGGGGAGGGGGATCGTTACGTAATACTGACTCGGCTGCAGCAGATAACACTCGGTGGTCACATGGGGAGGGGGATCGTTACGTAATACTGACTCGGCTGCAGCAGATAACACTCGGTGGTCACATGGGGAGGGGGATCGTTACGTAATACTGACTCGGCTGCAGCAGATGACACTCGGTGGTCACATGGGGAGGGGGATCGTTACGTAATACTGACTCGGCTGCAGCAGATAACACTCGGTGGTCACATGGGGAGGGGGATCGTTACGTAATACTGACTCGGCTGCAGCAGATAACACTCGGTGGTCACATGGGGAGGGGGATCGTTACGTAATACTGACTCGGCTGCAGCAGATAACACTCGGTGGTCACATGGGGAGGGGGATCGTTACGTAATACTGACTCGGCTGCAGCAGATAACACTCGGTGGTCACATGGGGAGGGGGATCGTTACGTAATACTGACTCGGCTGCAGCAGATAACACTCGGTGGTCACATGGGGAGGGGGATCGTTACGTAATACTGACTCGGCTGCAGCAGATAACACTCGGTGGTCACATGGGGAGGGGGATCGTTACGTAATACTGACTCGGCTGCAGCAGATAACACTCGGTGGTCACATGGGGAGGGGGATCGTTACGTAATACTGACACGGCTGCAGCAGATAACACTCGGTGGTCACATGGGGAGGGGGATCGTTACGTAATACTGACACGGCTGCAGCAGATAACACTCGGTGGTCACATGGGGAGGGGGATCGTTACGTAATACTGACTCGGCTGCAGCAGATAACACTCGGTGGTCACATGGGGAGGGGGATCGTTACGTAATACTGACTCGGCTGCAGCAGATAACACTCGGTGGTCTTTTGGGGAGGGGGATCGTTACGTAATACTGACTCGGCTGCAGCAGATAACACTCGGTGGTCACATGGGGAGGGGGATCGTTACGTAATACTGACTCGGCTGCAGCAGATAACACTCGGTGGTCACATGGGGAGGGGGATCGTTACGTAATACTGACACGGCTGCAGCAGATAACACTCGGTGGTCACATGGGGAGGGGGATCGTTACGTAATACTGACTCGGCTGCAGCAGATAACACTCGGTGGTCACATGGGGAGGGGGATCGTTACGTAATACTGACTCGGCTGCAGCAGATAACACTCGGTGGTCACATGGGGAGGGGGATCGTTACGTAATACTGACTCGGCTGCAGCAGATAACACTCGGTGGTCACATGGGGAGGGGGATCGTTACGTAATACTGACTCGGCTGCAGCAGATAACACTCGGTGGTCACATGGGGAGGGGGATCGTTACGTAATACTGACTCGGCTGCAGCAGATAACACTCGGTGGTCTTTTGGGGAGGGGGATCGTTACGTAATACTGACTCGGCTGCAGCAGATAACACTCGGTGGTCACATGGGGAGGGGGATCGTTACGTAATACTCACTCGGCTGCAGCAGATAACACTCGGTGGTCACA
This sequence comes from Chirona hameri, assembly GCA_036785665.1. Taxonomy (NCBI): domain Eukaryota; kingdom Metazoa; phylum Arthropoda; class Thecostraca; order Balanomorpha; family Balanidae; genus Chirona; species Chirona hameri. The sequence continues at coordinate 39,367 of JAXIVJ010005935.1, forward strand.
TGGGGAGGGGGATCGTTACGTAATACTGACTCGGCTGCAGCAGATAACACTCGGTGGTCACATGGGGAGGGGGATCGTTACGTAATACTGACTCGGCTGCAGCAGATAACACTCGGTGGTCTTTTGGGGAGGGGGATCGTTACGTAATACTGACTCGGCTGCAGCAGATAACACTCGGTGGTCACATGGGGAGGGGGATCGTTACGTAATACTGACTCGGCTGCAGCAGATAACACTCGGTGGTCACATGGGGAGGGGGATCGTTACGTAATACTGACTCGGCTGCAGCAGATAACACTCGGTGGTCACATGGGGAGGGGGATCGTTACGTAATACTCACTCGGCTGCAGCAGATAACACTCGGTGGTCACATGGGGAGGGGGATCGTTACGTAATACTGACTCGGCTGCAGCAGATAACACTCGGTGGTCTTTTGGGGAGGGGGATCGTTACGTAATACTGACTCGGCTGCAGCAGATAACACTCGGTGGTCACATGGGGAGGGGGATCGTTACGTAATACTCACTCGGCTGCAGCAGATAACACTCGGTGGTCACATGGGGAGGGGGATCGTTACGTAATACTGACTCGGCTGCAGCAGATAACACTCGGTGGTCTTTTGGGGAGGGGGATCGTTACGTAATACTGACTCGGCTGCAGCAGATAACACTCGGTGGTCTTTTGGGGAGGGGGATCGTTACGTAATACTGACTCGGCTGCAGCAGATAACACTCGGTGGTCACATGGGGAGGGGGATCGTTACGTAATACTGACTCGGCTGCAGCAGATAACACTCGGTGGTCACATGGGGAGGGGGATCGTTACGTAATACTGACTCGGCTGCAGCAGATAACACTCGGTGGTCACATGGGGAGGGGGATCGTTACGTAATACTGACACGGCTGCAGCAGATAACACTCGGTGGTCACATGGGGAGGGGGATCGTTACGTAATACTGACACGGCTGCAGCAGATAACACTCGGTGGTCACATGGGGAGGGGGATCGTTACGTAATACTGACTCGGCTGCAGCAGATAACACTCGGTGGTCACATGGGGAGGGGGATCGTTACGTAATACTGACTCGGCTGCAGCAGATAACACTCGGTGGTCACATGGGGAGGGGGATCGTTACGTAATACTGACTCGGCTGCAGCAGATAACACTCGGTGGTCACATGGGGAGGGGGATCGTTACGTAATACTGACTCGGCTGCAGCAGATAACACTCGGTGGTCACATGGGGAGGGGGATCGTTACGTAATACTGACTCGGCTGCAGCAGATAACACTCGGTGGTCACATGGGGAGGGGGATCGTTACGTAATACTGACTCGGCTGCAGCAGATAACACTCGGTGGTCTTTTGGGGAGGGGGATCGTTACGTAATACTGACTCGGCTGCAGCAGATAACACTCGGTGGTCACATGGGGAGGGGGATCGTTACGTAATACTCACTCGGCTGCAGCAGATAACACTCGGTGGTCACATGGGGAGGGGGATCGTTACGTAATACTGACTCGGCTGCAGCAGATAACACTCGGTGGTCACATGGGGAGGGGGATCGTTACGTAATACTGACTCGGCTGCAGCAGATAACACTCGGTGGTCTTTTGGGGAGGGGGATCGTTACGTAATACTGACTCGGCTGCAGCAGATAACACTCGGTGGTCACATGGGGAGGGGGATCGTTACGTAATACTGACTCGGCTGCAGCAGATAACACTCGGTGGTCACATGGGGAGGGGGATCGTTACGTAATACTGACTCGGCTGCAGCAGATAACACTCGGTGGTCACATGGGGAGGGGGATCGTTACGTAATACTCACTCGGCTGCAGCAGATAACACTCGGTGGTCACATGGGGAGGGGGATCGTTACGTAATACTGACTCGGCTGCAGCAGATAACACTCGGTGGTCTTTTGGGGAGGGGGATCGTTACGTAATACTGACTCGGCTGCAGCAGATAACACTCGGTGGTCACATGGGGAGGGGGATCGTTACGTAATACTCACTCGGCTGCAGCAGATAACACTCGGTGGTCACATGGGGAGGGGGATCGTTACGTAATACTGACTCGGCTGCAGCAGATAACACTCGGTGGTCTTTTGGGGAGGGGGATCGTTACGTAATACTGACTCGGCTGCAGCAGATAACACTCGGTGGTCACATGGGGAGGGGGATCGTTACGTAATACTGACTCGGCTGCAGCAGATAACACTCGGTGGTCACATGGGGAGGGGGATCGTTACGTAATACTGACTCGGCTGCAGCAGATAACACTCGGTGGTCACATGGGGAGGGGGATCGTTACGTAATACTGACTCGGCTGCAGCAGACAACACTCGGTGGTCACATGGGGAGGGGGATCGTTACGTAATACTGACTCGGCTGCAGCAGATAACACTCGGTGGTCACATGGGGAGGGGGATCGTTACGTAATACTGACTCGGCTGCAGCAGATAACACTCGGTGGTCACATGGGGAGGGGGATCGTTACGTAATACTGACTCGGCTGCAGCAGATAACACTCGGTGGTCACATGGGGAGGGGGATCGTTACGTAATACTGACTCGGCTGCAGCAGATAACACTCGGTGGTCACATGGGGAGGGGGATCGTTACGTAATACTGACTCGGCTGCAGCAGATAACACTCGGTGGTCTTTTGGGGAGGGGGATCGTTACGTAATACTGACTCGGCTGCAGCAGATAACACTCGGTGGTCACATGGGGAGGGGGATCGTTACGTAATACTGACACGGCTGCAGCAGATAACACTCGGTGGTCACATGGGGAGGGGGATCGTTACGTAATACTGACTCGGCTGCAGCAGATAACACTCGGTGGTCACATGGGGAGGGGGATCGTTACGTAATACTGACTCGGCTGCAGCAGATAACACTCGGTGGTCACATGGGGAGGGGGATCGTTACGTAATACTGACTCGGCTGCAGCAGATAACACTCGGTGGTCTTTTGGGGAGGGGGATCGTTACGTAATACTGACTCGGCTGCAGCAGATGACACTCGGTGGTCACATGGGGAGGGGGATCGTTACGTAATACTGACTCGGCTGCAGCAGATAACACTCGGTGGTCACATGGGGAGGGGGATCGTTACGTAATACTGACTCGGCTGCAGCAGATAACACTCGGTGGTCACATGGGGAGGGGGATCGTTACGTAATACTGACTCGGCTGCAGCAGATAACACTCGGTGGTCACATGGGGAGGGGGATCGTTACGTAATACTGACTCGGCTGCAGCAGATAACACTCGGTGGTCACATGGGGAGGGGGATCGTTACGTAATACTGACTCGGCTGCAGCAGATAACACTCGGTGGTCACATGGGGAGGGGGATCGTTACGTAATACTGACTCGGCTGCAGCAGATAACACTCGGTGGTCACATGGGGAGGGGGATCGTTACGTAATACTGACTCGGCTGCAGCAGATAACACTCGGTGGTCACATGGGGAGGGGGATCGTTACGTAATACTGACACGGCTGCAGCAGATAACACTCGGTGGTCACATGGGGAGGGGGATCGTTACGTAATACTGACTCGGCTGCAGCAGATAACACTCGGTGGTCACATGGGGAGGGGGATCGTTACGTAATACTGACTCGGCTGCAGCAGATAACACTCGGTGGTCTTTTGGGGAGGGGGATCGTTACGTAATACTGACTCGGCTGCAGCAGATAACACTCGGTGGTCACATGGGGAGGGGGATCGTTACGTAATACTCACTCGGCTGCAGCAGATAACACTCGGTGGTCACATGGGGAGGGGGATCGTTACGTAATACTGACTCGGCTGCAGCAGATAACACTCGGTGGTCACATGGGGAGGGGGATCGTTACGTAATACTGACTCGGCTGCAGCAGATAACACTCGGTGGTCTTTTGGGGAGGGGGATCGTTACGTAATACTGACTCGGCTGCAGCAGATAACACTCGGTGGTCACATGGGGAGGGGGATCGTTACGTAATACTGACTCGGCTGCAGCAGATAACACTCGGTGGTCACATGGGGAGGGGGATCGTTACGTAATACTGACTCGGCTGCAGCAGATAACACTCGGTGGTCACATGGGGAGGGGGATCGTTACGTAATACTCACTCGGCTGCAGCAGATAACACTCGGTGGTCACATGGGGAGGGGGATCGTTACGTAATACTGACTCGGCTGCAGCAGATAACACTCGGTGGTCTTTTGGGGAGGGGGATCGTTACGTAATACTGACTCGGCTGCAGCAGATAACACTCGGTGGTCACATGGGGAGGGGGATCGTTACGTAATACTCACTCGGCTGCAGCAGATAACACTCGGTGGTCACATGGGGAGGGGGATCGTTACGTAATACTGACTCGGCTGCAGCAGATAACACTCGGTGGTCTTTTGGGGAGGGGGATCGTTACGTAATACTGACTCGGCTGCAGCAGATAACACTCGGTGGTCACATGGGGAGGGGGATCGTTACGTAATACTGACTCGGCTGCAGCAGATAACACTCGGTGGTCACATGGGGAGGGGGATCGTTACGTAATACTGACTCGGCTGCAGCAGATAACACTCGGTGGTCACATGGGGAGGGGGATCGTTACGTAATACTGACTCGGCTGCAGCAGACAACACTCGGTGGTCACATGGGGAGGGGGATCGTTACGTAATACTGACTCGGCTGCAGCAGATAACACTCGGTGGTCACATGGGGAGGGGGATCGTTACGTAATACTGACTCGGCTGCAGCAGATAACACTCGGTGGTCACATGGGGAGGGGGATCGTTACGTAATACTGACTCGGCTGCAGCAGATAACACTCGGTGGTCACATGGGGAGGGGGATCGTTACGTAATACTGACTCGGCTGCAGCAGATAACACTCGGTGGTCACATGGGGAGGGGGATCGTTACGTAATACTGACTCGGCTGCAGCAGATAACACTCGGTGGTCTTTTGGGGAGGGGGATCGTTACGTAATACTGACTCGGCTGCAGCAGATAACACTCGGTGGTCACATGGGGAGGGGGATCGTTACGTAATACTGACACGGCTGCAGCAGATAACACTCGGTGGTCACATGGGGAGGGGGATCGTTACGTAATACTGACTCGGCTGCAGCAGATAACACTCGGTGGTCACATGGGGAGGGGGATCGTTACGTAATACTGACTCGGCTGCAGCAGATAACACTCGGTGGTCACATGGGGAGGGGGATCGTTACGTAATACTGACTCGGCTGCAGCAGATAACACTCGGTGGTCTTTTGGGGAGGGGGATCGTTACGTAATACTGACTCGGCTGCAGCAGATGACACTCGGTGGTCACATGGGGAGGGGGATCGTTACGTAATACTGACTCGGCTGCAGCAGATAACACTCGGTGGTCACATGGGGAGGGGGATCGTTACGTAATACTGACTCGGCTGCAGCAGATAACACTCGGTGGTCACATGGGGAGGGGGATCGTTACGTAATACTGACTCGGCTGCAGCAGATAACACTCGGTGGTCACATGGGGAGGGGGATCGTTACGTAATACTGACTCGGCTGCAGCAGATAACACTCGGTGGTCACATGGGGAGGGGGATCGTTACGTAATACTGACTCGGCTGCAGCAGATAACACTCGGTGGTCACATGGGGAGGGGGATCGTTACGTAATACTGACTCGGCTGCAGCAGATAACACTCGGTGGTCACATGGGGAGGGGGATCGTTACGTAATACTGACTCGGCTGCAGCAGATAACACTCGGTGGTCACATGGGGAGGGGGATCGTTACGTAATACTGACACGGCTGCAGCAGATAACACTCGGTGGTCACATGGGGAGGGGGATCGTTACGTAATACTGACTCGGCTGCAGCAGATAACACTCGGTGGTCACATGGGGAGGGGGATCGTTACGTAATACTGACTCGGCTGCAGCAGATAACACTCGGTGGTCACATGGGGAGGGGGATCGTTACGTAATACTGACTCGGCTGCAGCAGATAACACTCGGTGGTCACATGGGGAGGGGGATCGTTACGTAATACTGACTCGGCTGCAGCAGATAACACTCGGTGGTCACATGGGGAGGGGGATCGTTACGTAATACTGACTCGGCTGCAGCAGATAACACTCGGTGGTCACATGGGGAGGGGGATCGTTACGTAATACTGACTCGGCTGCAGCAGATAACACTCGGTGGTCACATGGGGAGGGGGATCGTTACGTAATACTGACTCGGCTGCAGCAGATAACACTCGGTGGTCACATGGGGAGGGGGATCGTTACGTAATACTCACTCGGCTGCAGCAGATAACACTCGGTGGTCTTTTGGGGAGGGGGATCGTTACGTAATACTGACTCGGCTGCAGCAGATAACACTCGGTGGTCACATGGGGAGGGGGATCGTTACGTAATACTGACTCGGCTGCAGCAGATAACACTCGGTGGTCACATGGGGAGGGGGATCGTTACGTAATACTGACTCGGCTGCAGCAGATAACACTCGGTGGTCACATGGGGAGGGGGATCGTTACGTAATACTGACTCGGCTGCAGCAGATAACACTCGGTGGTCACATGGGGAGGGGGATCGTTACGTAATACTGACTCGGCTGCAGCAGATAACACTCGGTGGTCACATGGGGAGGGGGATCGTTACGTAATACTGACTCGGCTGCAGCAGATAACACTCGGTGGTCACATGGGGAGGGGGATCGTTACGTAATACTGACTCGGCTGCAGCAGATAACACTCGGTGGTCACATGGGGAGGGGGATCGTTACGTAATACTGACTCGGCTGCAGCAGATAACACTCGGTGGTCACATGGGGAGGGGGATCGTTACGTAATACTGACTCGGCTGCAGCAGATAACACTCGGTGGTCACATGGGGAGGGGGATCGTTACGTAATACTGACTCGGCTGCAGCAGATGACACTCGGTGGTCACATGGGGAGGGGGATCGTTACGTAATACTGACTCGGCTGCAGCAGATGACACTCGGTGGTCACATGGGGAGGGGGATCGTTACGTAATACTGACTCGGCTGCAGCAGAGTTCGCGTGATACGTCGTTCGGCCCGTCATTGATACCAACTGGGACCTGGCTATCACGTGTCTAGATGGACAGTTTGGCAGGCCCCAGAGGTGCAAAAAAAATGTCTAGGCTGTCACAAACACACTTTCAGAGTGCAAAATATGTCACATTACTCGAAAATGTCCAAATATGATCCTGAAACTGATTGTTTTGAGAATCCTAAGTCAGGTCAGGTTTTCAAGCTGCTTCCAACGTTAATATTGATAGGTATTTTCAAGAAATGTTACAACACCTTGACATTCCACACTGGCGGATCCAGGGGGGATGCAGGGGAAAAATCCCCCCCCCCATCCCAAACTCGACAGGGGCGGCAATAGAAATTAGCCCCTCAAAATCAGCTGAAACTGGCGATGAAAAATGGGTACTGCCTGCGAAAAAAACTTCCTGCGAAATAATTTGTTTTTGCCTCGTTCGTGTTTCCTCTATTTGGCAGCATTTTGGTAGCAGTAGGGATAGAGCAAGTGGCGCGTCTGACGCTGTTTTGGAGTGATTCACAACCAACGTAGTTATAATTTTACACGCTGCGTCGCAGCCTTTGGTCTCCTGCTGCCTGCTGGGTGGGAGAGGAGCGCGTGAGTAAATTTCCTTGTATAGTACCTATCTTGCGTGGAATACGTCTACTAGCATTAAAGGAATAGTTCACCTTGGCAAAAAATCCCCAAACACGATTTGATTATATTTTTTTTAATAAAATGTATTTTGATATTGTCAAAAATGGCCTTATATCGCGCCGATTCAGGACAGAAGGTCGTACATTTTTATTGTTTATCAAAACTATATGCATACTCTCTGAGTCAGAGTCCTGAAGTCACGCGAATTTAAAAAGTGGTTCAGCCAATCAGATTCGAAAGTAGTCGCGTAAGGATATGCTTGCATTAGAGATGTGCCAACCGGCGGCGCCACATTCTTTCGCCAGCACCGCATTCCTTCGCCCAAAAACAAATATATTCGGCTGGAGAGTCTTTTCAGTCAAGAAAACTTGCAGATAGGGGTTTCCCAACACGGGCTACACAATTTCTATCTCAGTTTAAAACTAATGTTGAAGGTGAACTATTTTCTTCAAAGGAAACAGTTCACATTTAACCTGGCCCGGGGTAAGGGGGGGTTGGATGGCGGCCCCTTCCCCTCAGTTTTCAAAAATAACTCACGTAGTTTTCAACCGATTGCAATGAAACTTTCAGTACCCTACTGCTGAATAATTTGACACCTACTCTAAAAAAAATTGAACTTCTAACCCACATGACCCGTGACCTATGACCTGTTTCTCAAGGTCATGTCAGGCGCAACTGGCGTCCCGTAGCATCGATGCTTGTAACTTGTGCAGTTTCCGAGTGTTTGTTGTTCAGAAACATATGCACAGGTGTTTCCAGGTGACAGTTGTGGCTTCCACTGAGATTGTGACCTCGATTTACCTTTTCAGAGGTCAACCGAGGTCATTGAGCTCCGATGACATCAGATGATTTTTGTTTTGGCTTCTGGCGGTTTCTAGGACATTTTGTGACGCTGATTTCAAGCTTGGGATCCATTTTACATAATTATATGTGCCACTGGGGTCATGCGCTTCCACAGGTCTACCGAGGTCACTGACCTCAGATGACCTGACATGACCTTTTTGGAATTTGGCAGTTTCTAGGATATTTTGTGACGCTGATTTCAAATTTGGTACCATTAAGCATTATGATATGCTCATTAACGATTCTAGCTCGATAAAATTAAAATTATACGCATTTACAATTTTGTTTACTTTTGGGTCATTGACATGACTTCGGAGGTCTCTTAACACGCGCCCTGGAGGGGGGCGAAATTCGCCCCCAGGTTTTCAAGGATATCGCAAAAACAGCGGCGCGCAGCGCCGCCATTTTTTTGCACACCTGTTCAGCAATGAACTTTTTAAATTATGTACAATTCTTGACCTCGGGTCATCTCAGGTCAGGTCACCAGACCAGGTCACGTGATGACCTCAACTCCAAAACATGTGCAGTAGTACCACAGCCACAGTTTTAAACCGATCGGTTTCAATCTTGCAGGATTTCATAAGGTCATAGATACCAACAATTTGTTCATCTCAAATCCGGTGTCCTAAGGTCAGGTCAATTTCGTGACCGCCAACACTGTTTTGTCAATAACTATCGACATGATGGGGATAGAGAATAAAAATGGTACTAATGTGTTTGTCTTGTCAAAACACGTCTCCCAATATGCAACATGACCAACTTGGGTCACCACTTGACCTTGACCTGAGTTCAAATTTCTCAGTCGACCTAACCCGGTCACCATGAATATGATTCGAAGCGCCTTGCCGAGACAAACACGATAGCGTACCAACTACTGCTTTATCTTTATTAGGTAAAAATTTATTTGCGAAAAACAGTTTTGCAAACAAAACACCTTTTTGACATTTGATGACCTTTGGAGCCTAAACTATTGACCTGAGCTCAAATCTGAGGACACTTATGCCGATTGCATTTGCAAGGGCTTTCGATTGCCTTTTTCCGTTTTCTTCTAACTATCATAGTTCCCGAGATATTTTGGGGGGGTTTTCGAAGCTAAGTCATAAAACTTGAAAATCTGACCCTTGATGACCTTTGGTGACCTCAATATTGACCTGAGCAAAACAAAAAAGGAGCCAAATACTTTCGAAAGAGCTTGTCTCGAGCTATCTAACGTCATTTTCCGCTTGTCGCTACGTTGCGTGGTTTTCGAGATTATAGGGGGGGGGGGGGGGGCGAAATCCGCCCCCCCTCCAGGGCGTGTAATTATCAGAGGCCCTCCAGGGCACGTGTTAATGACCCAATACCTTAAAGTTGGATATCAGCGGCCTCCTCTCGTCATAAGCAATAAGCTCGTTTTTGAATCGAAGCTCTAGCTCAATTAGGGGCGAAACGCTAAGGGGGGGGGGGTCCAAAAGGAAAAAATGGGGGTACATTTTAGGTAATTTGGAGGCCCCTGGAGCCTGGGAGGCCCCCAGTGAAATTAGCCCCCCCCCATATTGGGAGGCTGGATCAGCCGGTGACATTCCAGAGTTATCACACTTAATTAGAAGAGTGACGAATGACGAGTTAATTAAAAGAGACACCAATGCTGCAAAATAGTCATGGAGGGACCTTATATCAAAATTCAAACCTGATCATAGTTGAATAAATACTGTTTATGGTCATGGACAAGCTGCAGTACTATGGTAAATGCATAACGCGGGGCAGCCATGCCCGTTGCCCGAGGGATCCGCGCAGTAAATGCAGTACTATTCCAAGCAGGATGCACAGTGCACACGTACAGAAAAGTCAGCGTCAAAGTGTCAGCGAAAAGTTGTTGAGCGGGACGGTGGAGCGTCAACGAAATGCTGTTGAGCGGGACAGGGGGGGGGAGTGTCAGCGAAAGCTTGTTGAACATAGGAGAGGTAAAAATAATAAGTATAACCAGCGGTGTCGATTTTTCAAAGCGATTGGGGGCCAAACAAAGACTGATCCAAGGGGTTTGATATCAGCGCCATGGCTTCCCCAAACGACTGAAATCGGGCAAAAAATAAAACATTTTATGTTTGTAAGAGAAAAGGTACAAAGTAGTTTGAGTTAAATCAGTTCTATAAAAAAACAGTCACATGAGTTTTGCCTTGCGTCGTACGGCGCTTCAAACCGAAGTTTTTGGCCGAGCTACCAACCGACCATATTTTTTCAAATACATTTGTTATAATGTTATGATTGGATGGATTTCCTAGATCAGAGGCGGACCCACGCTAAGCTAAGCTTGTTTCTCGGGCCCCGACCCCACCATCCGATCGCGCAATTTCAGTTACCGGCAGAATTTAGAGGCGAAAGTTCAACGTCCCCTAACGACTGAGGACGCTCCGCCCAGCTCGCTGGCTTCATCTGACCTTGAACGTGGCCGCTGTCACCGGCCGCAGGTCATCCCCGCCAGGAGCAAACAGCGAGCGCCGAAGCGTCTCGAACCCACCTTACCAGGGTGGGTCCCACCTTACTGTAGTCCAGCGCCCTCCCGACTGAGCTACATCGACCAATGACTCTCAGAATGACCGAGCGCCCTCTCAAACTGGCACATGCCCTCTTGGGCCTGATAATGGCCCTCTTGAACAAGCCTAGGGCATTCTCAGGTGTTGAAAGGGCCTTCTCAGACTCCCTCACTCAGGCCGCGTATGGACCCTCTCAGGCCAGCATATAGGTAAAACCTTTTCAGACCTTGCAAGGGGCCTCTCTGGCCTCTCAGACCGGACGGTGGCCCTCTCAGGTCGATTGATGATCTTTTAAAAGAAGGCATTCAATACAAGTATACCCCCCCCTGCCCCCGCGCGTCCCTGTACTGAACGTGAAAACAATGATCTTAAGAGAAAACTTCATGAAAACGGAAGTTTTTTTCTCGAGTGAATGAATTTGAAGTTTGTATGTATCCCCTTCTGTCAATGATATACAAAACAGCGCACCTGATGCAATTCAAGCAGCCCCGGTGACACTTAACCCGCGCCCCGCTGGGGGGGGGGGGGGGGGAATCTGCTCCCTCCCGAATTTTCTAAATAACTTGGAAACTATTATAGATATCAACGTGAAACTTTCAGTACCTTATACTGCAACCATTCATTATACGTCTTCTCATTAAATTTCAATGAAATTGATGTAGTATTTTGGGAGATAAGACGTTTTAATGACGTCATGTCATGCCATTTTTGGTGGAAAAACGATACATGTTTGAACAATCGTAGAAAATAGAGTTTTGATGCAAATTGCAATTAAAACACGTCAAAAGAACGAAAATGGCATTCTGTTCAAAATGGCTATCTCGGATTTGCGAAATTTGGTGGCTTTGATCACCAAAAATGAAACAACTTATTTTTTTCGGAAAAGTTCCCACAATTTTTCCTTTTTGTTAATTTGAAAAGTGATTTTTTAAAGCTCGAATATCAAAACAAGGTGACCGGCCCAAACCCGCGGATAAACCAAAAATGTATGTTCTTTTTGCCATTAAAAGATGCGCACTGCTCAGCTACGGTCACGTATTGTATTCATGTATTCATTTGAGAGCTGAGCAGGAGCGCTGCACATATCCCGTGAGTATCCCAGGCGCCCTAGCCCCCCCCCCAAACACACACACGAGAGGAGCAGGAGTGTCATTTGGGCATCTCAAGCTCCCGTGGCGAATATTCCCATCCCAATCGCTGCATGTAGGGATTCTCCCTCCATCTTCCTGGTGGGTTTATTCCTGTATCAGATACAGGGAATTTTATGTGATTCCTAGTTCTTGCTGATAAGCGTAAATCCAGAACAATAGTTTTCTAGTTACTGGCCGCGTGCTTTCCCGAAATGTTCGGCGCAGTGAAACCAGGCTGAGTGTCTGTACAGAAGAGACGAGACTGAAACCGGATCTCGGATTTTCCGTACCGGCTACACTAACTAATCCACGCGATTCCCTCAGATTATGGCGATGAAGCTCACCTGAATGTGTTTGCATGCTGTTTAGCTTAGCTAGTAAAGCGAAGGACAGCTGCATTTCATCATCACTAAAGAGTACAGTCACAACCATACAAAGAAGCGTTAGCTAAACCCAGAAGCTCACCACCCCATCAACTCTGGTGCGTCGGTGACTTATCTGGCATCTCCGGGATGGAGGTATCCGCACCAATTCAGCACGTGAATTAACTGGGATTTTTAAACTGAATAAACTGAGTGGTGCCGGAGAGACAGACATACAGATAGAAGACGCTTATCAAATAGTAATATAGATACTATTTTATGGTGCAATGTAACAAGAGGACTTCGTTTCGAATGTATTATCTAGCTGGTGATACAATGCATACAGTCATGTGGAGGACTCAAAGGATGGCATGACTTTCGATGACTTTGTAGATATGTTTACTCCCAGACCCAGTGCAACTTTGTGACGCTGTCCACCATCTTGTAATCTGTCGACACAGCCATGAATTCCCAGCTGTACACCTCAAAGAGTACATCCTGGTTAAGTCTGGTCTCTGGGGTCACCGGTTGTGTGGCATCTTATGTCCTGAAAATGTTAGATGGAGACTTGACAAATGATAAGTCCATTTCCGGTAGAAAATCCTTGGCATTTACCGCATGGTTGGGTTACTTTGTCTCAGTTATGCATTCACTGAAAATAATGTATTTATTTTGAAGTCAAATTAATTAGATATACATATAACAAACGTGAATGCCCCGGTATGATCAACTTAAGCAGATAATCGTCTTTCCAAAAGTGTCTTTGTTCAAATAATTCGGACAAAATTCACTTCGGAATGCTCCACTGAATTTGATAAAGTTGTTGATGCATATCAAATACCTAAATGTCCGCACATACATTGTGCCTGACTCATAACGTATCGGTAATTACTCAGTGGAAAAGTTCAATAAGTTTTGTAGAAGGATTTTGTAGGCAATGAAATAACTCGAATAAGCTTCCGAAAACCATGGCTACGGTCGGACCCATTCGTAAATTTTCCCTCCTAGTTGACGGCAGACCTCGTGCTCGCTTCGCGTCTGCTCGGTAACTATGGGCCCTAATTCACATACAATTATGCATGAGCCATGTAAAGCATTCAGTTTTGTGATCATTCGGACCAGGGGCGTAGTTTCTAAAAATCAGTTGAGGGGCTGAACTCAGGTCCAGTTTGGCATATAAAAAAGTGTATTCTCATCTGATTTGCCCATCATGAATAGCGGTTTCGTTCGATATACAAGAAAATATATTATTTTTTATTTGGATTTGTTTTGGTATTTATTTACATTTTCCCTTCTGGTGCTGCTGTATGCAAAATATCTGTTTTAAAGGGAATAGGTCACCTTGAAAGTTGTCTTGAAATTCAACCATACGGTGCATCTTGAGCTCAAAAATACGAATATGACTGGTTTGGACAACTGATGGATATTTGTGGAGAAAGAAGTAAGTTTCTCTTTGCATTTCACGATAAATCGTACGATAGCAGCTGACGTTCTGGCTCCGCCACGCTCCGCCTGACGCCAAGTACAGTCTCTGACAAGGGGCCGCCGCGCCGCCCGGGCGGCTGAGCGGATATTAACGAGGCGTCGTGATCAGAGACTACGTGCCAGAGAGTGTACCTGCCTCCGGCGACGAGCGTTCATATCCCGATCGTGGCCCGAAACAGCGGACATGAAACCGGGCCCACTAGTCCTGTGTCGAAATTACTTAACGTAGGGAGGTAATTCTTTCCACCACAACCCATTTTTAGATCTGCTCTACAAATCTGCTATCTCAGTCCAAAACCACATGTTAAAGGTGAACTATTCCCTTTAAGTTGAGGGGCTGACTGAGAAGTTGAGGAGGCTGAGCTACAAGTTGAGGAATAGGATCCTACACCCCTGATTCGGCCTCTAGAGTTGTACCGCTATGGCATCACTCTCACTCGGTATACTCTTGCAGGGACACACAAAGTATACAGGTCAGACTCCTGTATATTTTAATTTGGCGTCCTTTGAACTGGCTGCCGAAAATATCGCGGGTGAAGAACTAATAATACTCGGGCGGGTCCGACAGACGCTATGCTTAATTAAATCCCCGCAGATGACGGCCTTTGATGTGGGGGCTGACGGGCTTCTATTTAAAGCTATAGCCGCGCGCTCCTCATTACAGTCGTATAGACCAGTTTTGTATGACATCCCCTTGGGGCAGAAGTTCAATAACAACGGGCATGTCGCGGGCGAGTGTTTGTCACAAATTATTTCAAATTTGCAGAGAACAAGAAATAACAAATCGTTATTTAGCCACAGCGATTTTTGACTCGGTGTCTTCCGTAAGCGAACATGACTTCATTTTCGAAGAACTTCATTTTAGCGATTTTAAAACCGATGTGCAGAGAACAGTTGTTTATTATCACGCAAGCTGTTGCGTGATGAAGTAAGAAATATTGGTCATGTGGCTAAGCAATATATATTGGAAAATCGGACAAGTCATTGTATGATTTCACACTAAATCACTCCGCACCAAAATACCACTTCTCCCATCATGCGATTATTATTGCACCAACACATCTTCTTTATAAAATTTGATAGGCACTTATCGATATCAGATGCAACCGCATACAACTCGAGCAGAGCTTATTGCGCTCGCTCGTCCTTCCGTGGTATAAGGGAAAAATCTGAATATGAGCGACCCGACCCGACCCGGCCCGGCCCGTGGCGACGCTTTTGAGAAGCTCATATCTCTGCAACCGCACGTCCGATTGACAAGCGCGCTTCTTTGATGAGCAGCCCCATCTAACCTACCCTGTTTGAGACCAGTTCCGACGCACATGGGGGTGACTACCCCTGCGCGTGGCGCGTGCCGCGTGAGGGGTGTTGAAAGGTGTTTTCTCGCAAAACTCCACAACGGCTGGGCAGATTGTGTTCAAATTTGGTTTGTGACTAGGGGCCCATCAGACGCCACATTCCCACAAATCAGGAGTGGGGTGCCTCTGCACGTCCTATTCTATATCTCAGGAACGGCTGAGCCGATTGTGATCAAATTTGGTGTGTGGTTAGGGCACTGGCGGATCCAGGGGAGGGGGCCAACCAGGACATGCCCCCCCCCAACAGCCTCTAAGGGGGGGGGGGGCAACATGTCTTTTGCGCCTCCCCAACAACAACAACAAAAACGTTAACAATTTAATGTAAAAATTGACTTCGCAGCAATCAGAATCCAGCGAAAAGTGAAAAACTGTATTTTTTTTGGAAAAAATGCTCTTACCATCAAATCTGGGCTTAAAAACTCAACTGGACGAGAAAATAGCGGCCAGCAAGCTACCAGTCTGAACTGAAGCTCGAACAAACGTTTTTGTTTTACATGTAGGAAGAACACTTCATATGGTATCAATTTGGAATCCAATCTACACTCTATTTCGGCGCAAATGGTTGTCAAAAATGACGCGTTGCTTTTGTGGAAATAACTTTTCGGGACGCGTGACAGCGGTGTGTACAAATTCATGTGTGATTCTCTCGAAGGTCCCAATGCAGTTGCTGGCACTAGGCCCAAATAATAATGTTTTTGACGCTTCATATTTTGATCCAGCCCAATAGAAATGGTATTGGGGAAAATTACCGATTTACAAACGGCAATTATGAACCACTGGATAACAGTGTTGGGATGAATGGCACATGAATCTGTTCATTGTGGCAATACAGTTTGAGCCACCTAGATGTTAAATAATTATCTTGGAAATGGATACAATATTGCTTTATAAGTGCATCAATTTGTGTATCCCTTGGCTCACCTGAATCCATTTTTTTAAAACTCAAATTAAAATAACTATCAAAATATTGATGCAGTAACAGCATGGGTGAATAGTTTTGTTTAAAAAAATACTTTTCATAATAATTTCATGTAATTACATTCAAAATTAATTTTATTTACTTACAAAATATAAACTTGAAAATTTAAAAAGGTTATCCTAGAAAAATGGCAGAAGCATATTTGATGTAATTTGTCGTCACGTGATGGCGTCTCAATCTTTCTAAAAAAAAACGAAAACAAACTTACGTAAACAGTTGAGTTGTGACCGAGGTGGATGGAAAGATTGAGACGCCATCACGTGACGACAAATTACATCAAATATGTTTCTGCCATTTGTCTAGGATAACCTTTTTAAATTTTCAAGTTTATATTTTGTAAGTAAATCAAATTAATTTTGAATGTAATTACATTAAATTATTATGAAAAGTATTTGTTTTTTAACAAAATTATTCACCCATGCTGTTACTGCATCAATATTTTGATAGATATTTTAATTTGAGTTTAAAAAAATGGATTCAAGTGAGCCAAGGGATACACAAATTGATGCCAGTTGTGCATCAGATGGTGTGATTATTTTTGGAGACTGGCCATTTTTCATGGGGACTATGTGTTTTTAGTGAAATGTTGTCAATAACTGTGTCCATTTTTGTTATCCTTAAAGGGATATTGCCACCTCCGAAGGATTTCTAGAAAGTAACTTAAATGAATGGTGGGGATCAAGAATCGTGTATGCTCAAGCTCAAACTTGCTCCTGCAGCACCTACAGCAGGGTATCGGCATTTTTTTTTCTTCTGACTCCAAAACGATGGTCCCAGCTGTACTCAGTATTAGATTCATGATTGCCGCACTCATTCAGTTTGGCTGTGAAATTGGCGCCCGCCCAAAGCCGAAGCGTCCGAATTCGCCGAGACTTGACCTTGAAAAGTCTTTCTGTGTTATAAGGTATTGGTCATAAATCTCCTACGGCCCCAAAGTCGAGCCATAGCCATTCTTGCTGTTTTATTCATGTTTTATTATGAAAGAGGCTATGGTTGTTGAGAATATAATTCACTGTATACGCATTTCAATTTTAAAGTGCACTGACGGAATGGTGATGTTGAGTTTGCAATATTCAAAAGCACATCATAGTCCGCAAAAAGTGATTCTAAATAGTGATGAGGCGACTCCAATTTTAGGAATGTGTGCCAATCAGAGTGGTGCAAATGTATTTTTTGATCTAATGGGGGGAGTTTCGGGAACCAAATTTTGCAGGTGAAATCGGACACGCTTAATCTACCGATACACGCCAAAAACTCCATATTGGCCTGCGAGGTGCCAATATCCCTTTAAGTACAGTGCCTATGACAACCTCCACCCACTTTGCATCAAAAAAATTGACGCGTCAATAAATTGATTTGTTGGACCTAGTACCAGCAACTGAATGGCAATTGTGCAATCAAAATAAAACAAACTATAGGTGGGTACCTAGCTGAGATAGGTACTTCTAGCTCAAACCTTATCAGAAGTATCTGCCCCCTCCCGGATTTTATCAATAACCTGAAAACTATGATAGATATCAACGTGAAACTGTCAGTACCTTATGCTGCATCAAGTCTAAGTCTTTTCACCAACTCTCAATGAAATTGATACAGCATTTTCGGAGATAATGACGTTTTAATGACGTCATGTCATGCCATTTTTGGTGGAAAAACGATAGATGTTTGGAAAAACGTAGAAAATATAGTTTTCAAGCAAATGGCAAATACAAACGTCAAAAGAAAGTAAATTACATTTTCTTCAAATTGACAATCTCGGATCTTGAAATTTTGGGTTTTTGAACCCCAAAAATGAAGAAGAAAAATTTATTTTTGTTGTGAATTTTAGGCGAGTTTCGAAAGCTCGAATACCAAAATAAGATGACCGGCCCAAATCCGCGGAGAAAAAAAAATGGGGTACCTTTTTCCAACAAAAATATTGACCCCCCAAAGATAAAAACCGATCGCTGGATCCGCCAGTGGATTAGGGACCTCTCAGCCCCGCCACTTTCCACGAGTCAGGGGTGGGGTGTCTGCACGTGCGCACGTGCGCACTTTTTGTATCTCAGAAACTACTTGCCCGATCTAGTTGAAATTCACCATACACGCTTACTCGTTCATCGCCAACTACGGCGCCTTACTGGTTACATAACCCTGAGCTAATTATGTATGTTCATGACATTCCGTCAGTGTTTAAAATTAGAAGTAGCCTGACCTCTATGGAAATGTGCAAGAAGCTTGCGGTACAGGTGCCTATATAAAACATCGTGTTCACCGAAACACGCTGAAGCCAGGGCCACGTTTTCTGTGTCAACACACGTTTAGTCAGAACCAATCATAACCCAGTGTGGCGCTTACGTCACGCCAGCAGACCAGTTTGCGGAAAACGCGTGACGTCACGTGCCGGGTGGTTCTTTTGTCAATATGTTGTCAGTCCGTCAGCGGAGAAAGGAAACATACTAAATTATTAGCGAAGTGTTCAAGAAAATACATTGAAATGCCTGAAACTTACAACTTCTTGATCACGAAAAAATCTGAAAATACATAAACAACATTTGTATTGCAAAAGTCTAAAAATATGAGTTAAAAATAATCTGAGAAGAGACAATATGCTCTAACGTTCCATCTCTGTGAACATTTGAGACAGCTGACTTGATGCATCGAAGTGACCGTCAACTGCAATGACGTCACAACTCTGCTCTGATAAAACGTGCGTTAACGGATCGAACGAGGCCTTCGTCTCGGAGGAATTCTGCAGTTCGAGCCGCTAAGCCGTCTATAGGGATCCCTCTTTCCCTCTGTTCGCAAAGAGACTCCTCCTGGGCCCCGGGCGTGGAGCCGTGGCCTGCCTCCCAATGGGATCCAATAAAGAGACTCCTCCTGGGCCCCGGGCGTGGAGCCGTGGCCTGCCTCCCAATGGGATCCAATAAAGATACTCCTCCTGGGCCCCGGGCGTGGAGCCGTGGCCTGCCTCCCAATGGGATCCAATAAAGAGACTCCTCCTGGGCCCCGGGCGTGGAGCCGTGGTCTGCCTCCCAATGGGATCCAATAAAGAGACTCCTCCTGGGCCCCGGGCGTGGAGCCGTGGCCTGTCTCCCAATGGGATCCAATAAAGAGACTCCTCCTGGGCCCCGGGCGTGGAGCCGTGGCCTGTCTCCCAATGGGATCCAATAAAGAGACTCCTCCTGGGCCCCGGGCGTGGAGCCGTGGCCTGTCTCCCAATGGGATCCAATAAAGAGACTCCTCCTGGGCCCCGGGCGTGGAGCCGTGGCCTGCCTCCCAATGGGATCCAATAAAGAGACTCCTCCTGGGCCCCGGGCGTGGAGCCGTGGCCTGTCTCCCAATGGGATCCAATAAAGAGACTCCTCCTGGGCCCCGGGCGTGGAGCCGTGGCCTGTCTCTCAATGGGATCCAATAAAGAGACTCCTCCTGGGCCCCGGGCGTGGAGCCGTGGCCTGTGTCCCAATGGGATCGAATAAAGAGATTCCTCCTGGGCCCCGGGCGTGGAGCTGTGGCCTGCCTCCCAATGGGATCCAATAAAGGGACTCTTCCTGGGCCCCGGGCATGGAGCCGTGGCCTGCCTCCCAATGGGATCCAATAGAGAGACTCCTCCTGGGCCCCGGGCGTGGAGCCGTGGCCTGCCTCCCCATGGGATCCAATAAAGAGACTCCTCCTGGGCCCCGGGCGTGGAGCCGTGGCCTGCCTACCAATGGGATCCAATAAAGAGACTCCTCCTGGGCCCCGGGCGTGGAGCCGTGGCCTGCCTCCCAATGGGATCCAATAAAGAGACTCCTCCTGGGCCCCGGGCGTGGAGCCGTGGCCTGTCTCCCAATGGGATCCAATAAAGAGACTCCTCCTGGGCCCCGGGCGTGGAGCCGTGGCCTGTCTCCCAATGGGATCCAATAAAGAGACTCCTCCTGGGCCCCGGGCGTGGAGCCGTGGCCTGCCTCCCAATGGGATCCAATAAAGAGACTCCTCCTGGGCCCCGGGCGTGGAGCCGTGGCCTGCCTCCCAATGGGATCGAATAAAGAGACTCCTCCTGGGCCCCGGGCGTGGAGCCGTGGCCTGCCTCCCAATGGGATCCAATAAAGAGACTCCTCCTGGGCCCCGGGCGTGGAGCCGTGGCCTGCCTCCCAATGGGATCCAATAAAGAGACTCCTCCTGGGCCCCGGGCGTGGAGCCGTGGCCTGCCTCCCAATGGGATCCAATAAAGAGACTCCTCCTGGGCCCCGGGCGTGGAGCCGTGGCCTGCCTACCAATGGGATCCAATAAAGAGACTCCTCCTGGGCCCCGGGCGTGGAGCCGTGGCCTGCCTCCCAATGGGATCCAATAAAGAGACTCCTCCTGGGCCCCGGGCGTGGAGCCGTGGCCTGTCTCCCAATGGGATCCAATAAAGAGACTCCTCCTGGGCCCCGGGCGTGGAGCCGTGGCCTGTCTCCCAATGGGATCCAATAAAGAGACTCCTCCTGGGCCCCGGGCGTGGAGCCGTGGCCTGTCTCCCAATGGGATCCAATAAAGAGACTCCTCCTGGGCCCCGGGCGTGGAGCCGTGGCCTGCCTCCCAATGGGATCCAATAAAGAGACTCCTCCTGGGCCCCGGGCATGGAGCCGTGGCCTGCCTCCCAATGGGACCCAATAAAGAGACTCCTCCTGGGCCCCGGGCGTGGAGCCGTGGCCTGCCTCCCCATGGGATCCAATAAAGAAACTCCTCCTGGGCCCCGGGCGTGGAGCCGTGGTCTGCCTCCCAATGGGATCCAATAAAGAGACTCCTCCTGGGCCCCGGGCATGGAGACGTGGCCTGTCTCCCAATGGGATCCAATAAAGAGACTCCTCCTGGGCCCCGGGCATGGAGCCGTGGCCTGCCTCCCAATGGGATCCAATAAAGAGACTCCTCCTGGGCCCCGGGCGTGGAGCCGTGGCCTGCCTCCCAATGGGATCCAATAAAGAGACTCCTCCTGGGCCCCGGGCATGGAGCCGTGGCCTGCCTCCCAATGGGATCCAATAAAGAGACTCCTCCTGGGCCCCGGGCGTGGAGCCGTGGCCTGCCTCCCAATGGGATCCAATAAAGAGACTCCTCCTGGGCCCCGGGCGTGGAGCCGTGGCCTGCCTCCCAATGGGATCCAATAAAGAGACTCCTCCTGGGCCCCGGGCGTGGAGCCGTGGCCTGCCTCCCAATGGGATCCAATAAAGAGACTCTTCCTGGGCCCCGGGCGTGGAGCCGTGGCCTGTCTCCCAATGGGATCCAATAAAGAGACTCCTCCTGGGCCCCGGGCGTGGAACCGTGGCCTGCCTCCCAATGGGATCCAATAAAGAGACTCCTCCTGGGCCCCGGGCGTGGAGCCGTGGCCTGTCTCCCAATGGGATCCAATAAAGAGACTCCTCCTGGGCCCCGGGCGTGGAGCCGTGGCCTGCCTCCCAATGGGATCCAATAAAGAGACTCCTCCTGGGCCCCGGGCGTGGAGCCGTGGCCTGTCTCCCAATGGGATCCAATAAAGAGACTCCTCCTGGGCCCCCGGGCATGGAGCCGTGGCCTGCCTCCCAATGGGATCCAATAAAGAGACTCCTCCTGGGCCCCGGGCGTGGAGCCGTGGCCTGTCTCCCAATGGGATCCAATAAAGAGACTCCTCCTGGGCCCCGGGCATGGAGCCGTGGCCTGCCTCCCAATGGGATCCAATAAAGAGACTCCTCCTGGGCCCCGGGCGTGGAGTCGTGACCTGCCTCCCAATGGGATCCAATAAAGAGACTCCTCCTGGGCCCCGGGCGTGGAGCCGTGGTCTGCCTCCCAATGGGATCCAATAAAGAGACTCCTCCTGGGCCCCGGGCGTGGAGCCGTGGCCTGTCTCCCAATGGGATCCAATAAAGAGACTCCTCCTGGGCCCCGGGCGTGGAGCCGTGGCCTGCCTCCCAATGGATCCAATAAAGAGACTCCACCTGGGCCCCGGGCGTGGAGCCGTGGCCTGCCTCCCAATGGGATCCAATAAAGAGACTCCTCCTGGGCCCCGGGCGTGGAGCCGTGGTCTGCCTCCCAATGGGATCCAATAAAGAGACTCCTCCTGGGCCCCGGGCGTGGAGCCGTGGCCTGTCTCCCAATGGGATCCAATAAAAAGACTCCTCCTGGGCCCCGGGCGTGGAGCCGTGGCCTTTCTCCCAATGGGATCCAATAAAGAGACTCCTCCTGGGCCCCGGGCATGGAGCCTTGGCCTGCCTCCCAATGGGATCCAATAAAGAGATTCCTCCTGGGCCCCGGGCGTGGAGCCGTGGCCTGCCTCCCAATGGGATCCAATAAAGAGACTCCTCCTGTGCCCCGGGCGTGGAGCCGTGGCCTGCCTCCCAATGGGATCCAATAAAGAGACTCCTCCTGGGCCCCGGGCGTGGAGCCGTGGCCTGTCTCCCAATGGGATCCAATAAAGAGACTCCTCATTGGGCCCCGGGCGTGGAGCCGTGGCCTGCCTCCCAATGGGATCCAATAAAGAGACTCCTCCTGGCCCCGGGCGTGGAGCCGTGGCCTGTCTCCCAATGGGATCCAATAAAGAGACTCCTCCTGGGCCTCGGGCGTGGAGCCGTGGCCTGCCTCCCAATGGGATCCAATAAAGAGACTCCTCCTGGCCCCGGGCGTGGAGCCGTGGCCTGCCTCCCAATGGGATCCAATAAAGAGACTCCTCCTGGGCCCCGGGCGTGGAGCCGTGGCCTGTCTCCCAATGGGATCCAATAAAGAGACTCCTCCTGGGCCCCGGGCGTGGAGCCGTGGCCTGCCTCTCAATGGGATCCAATAAAGATACTCCTCCTGGCCCCGGGCGTGGAGCCGTGGCCTGCCTCCCAATGGGATCCAATAAAGAGACTCCTTCTGGCCCCGGGCGTGGAGCCGTGGCCTGCCTCCCAATGGGATCCAATAAAGAGACTCCTCCTGGGCCCCGGGCGTGGAGCCGTGGCCTGTCTCCCAATGGGATCCAATAAAGAGACTCCTCCTGGCCCCGGGCGTGGAGCCGTGGCCTGTCTCCCAATGGGATCCAATAAAGAGACTCCTCCTGGGCCCCGGGCGTGGAGCCGTGGCCTGCCTCCCAATGGGATCCAATAAAGAGACTCCTCCTGGGCCCCGGGCGTGGAGCCGTGGCCTGCCTCCCAATGGGATCCAATAAAGAGACTCCTCCTGGGCCCCGGGCGTGGAGCCGTGGCCTGTCTCCCAATGGGATCCAATAAAGAGACTCCTCCTGGGCCCCGGACGTGGAGCCGTGGCCTGCCTCCCAATGGGATCCAATAAAGAGACTCCTCCTGGGCCCCGGGCGTGGAGCCGTGGCCTGCCTCCCAATGGGATCCAATAAAGATACTCCTCCTGGCCCCGGGCGTGGAGCCGTGGCCTGTCTCCCAATGGGATCCAATAAAGAGTCCTCCTGGGCCCCGGGCGTGGAGCCGTGGCCTGCCTCCCAATGGGATCCAATAAAGAGACTCCTCCTGGGCCCCGGGCGTGGAGCCGTGGCCTGCCTCCCAATGGGATACAATAAAGAGACTCCTCCTGGGCCCCGGGCGTGGAGCCGTGGCCTGTCTCCCAATGGGATCCAATAAAGAGACTCCTCCTGGGCCCCGGGCGTGGAGCCGTAGCCTGCCTCCCAATGGGATCCAATAAAGAGACTCCTCCTGGGCCCCGGGCGTGGAGCCGTGGCCTGCCTCCCAATGGGATCCAATAAAGAGACTCCTCCTGGGCCCCGGGCGTGGAGCCGTGGCCTCCCAATGGGATCCAATAAAGAGACTCCTACTGGGCCCCGGGCGTGGAGCCGTGGCCTCCCAATGGGATCCAATAAAGAGACTCCTCCTGGGCCCCGGGCGTGGAGCCGTGACCTGCCTCCCAATGGGATCCAATAAAGAGACTCCTCCTGGGCCCCGGGCGTGGAGCCGTGGCCTCCCAATGGGATCCAATAAACCAGAGCGATGCTGCGTGAACGTCGACACAGAGTGGCCGACCAGAACACCAGATATTCCGTGTAGATCGGAGGGAGAGCGGGGACACTGTAAAACGTTAATGTCGCTTGTTTGAGGTGGGGGAGACGAATCGGTAAGGGGGCATGCGTATTTTACTAGTGCGAACACATCTTTGTGATCGGGTTTGGGTCCGGGGCAAAACCGTAGCCATACATATATACATACATACATTTATATGTGTTGGTTTCTCCGGAATGGTGGAGGAGAGGCACCAATAGGGGACACCGCGTGCACGTTCAAGTCTTGACCCCAACACGGCCACAATCGTCTGTCTGATTCGCCATGGTGCGTACTGATGCATCAGCGTACCATCCATTACCATTACCATTGCAGCGTTCTTGAAGGTGTGGTTCGGTTGCAATGACAGAGGGGTATGTCGGGGGGAGGGGGCACCCCGTGCACGCGCACGTCTTGTCCCCAATTTGGTCAAAAACACCGTCAATCGTTATTGTGAGTAGGGATGCACCAGCCAACCGAATGACAGCACTCTGGAAGGCTTCGTTTCTCCGCACTGGTGGAAGGGGGCAACTGGGGGGTATCCCGTGCACGTGCAAGTCTTGGCTCCGATTCGGTCAAAAACGGTTGAAATGGCCATAGTACGTGCTGATGCATCAGAGCATCAAATTGGAGCCCTCTAGAAGGCGTGGTTCACCATAAATAGTTTAGGGGCACCAAGAGGTACACCCGTTGCACGTGCCAGGGGTACCCCTCGGGGCCATTGTAATCCCTCAAAATGGATGCGCTGTGTGCCAGCGCACAATCGAGGACCATTATCGCTTCAACTCCTGGCGTCTGGCAGGCGTAAGCGGCCATTGCGAACAGAGGGGTGTAAACAGCTTGCACGTGCACTGCACGCGCACCCTGCACCTCAGCACCCCGAGTCGTACGGCACCGGAAAACACTCCCCGATCTCTATCGGTGCACCAAATTTGGTGCTACTTACAAATTTCCCGCAATCAGAGGACCCCACGCGATAAAAGGTTTACCCCCTAGGAGTGCAACGTGAACCCCTCGGGGTAGCCACCCCCAAAAGCACTCACGCACCCATGAGGACTACCCGCCCATCGAGTTTGGTCGCCCTGCGTCCACTGGTATGGGCGGCACGTGTGGACAAATGGATTTTACAGTTCCCCACGTGGGAGCACGTGCCACGTGCCACGTGGCACCAATCGACCGACGACCGGCACCGGCACCTGGGGGCCGAACTGGCGCATCAAACGGTGTCACGCGCGTGTCGCTGCGCCTTTTCGTCAGCGAGCTGTGGCCAAACGCCTCAGACACACAAACATAAAAAACATATGAAGAGAGGTAGTTTGGGTGTTAGTGTGATATAAAATATATGTGGTGTGGTAATACAAATGTGGTGATATAAAAGAAGGCGGAAAGTAGTCATTGTCGAAAACAGCAAATGACTGCCCCCAACTACGTCCCAGGATATCATCCTCACTCCTCCTCATCCAGGACAGGATGAGGATGGATTCATTCACTGTATTAGTAAAGGGGATATCAGTCATACAGGGCGGAGGACAAATTCTGGTCTATTTTTCAGTCATACAGGGCGGAGGACAAATTCTGGTCTATTTTCAAGTTTTTTTGCTGGTACTTTGTGGACCCCACTCAGCTAAGCGTAGCTTGTTGCTGAGTAGGGATCCCAAAGCCAGCGCCAATGAATGGGTATATACCTAATGATATACCATATAATAATATATCTGGTATTATATAGTAGGACATGATCATCGATCGTCTGTGGATAATATGAGAGGAAAGGTGATTATATGACAGGTAATATATGACAGGAAAGGTGATTATGATATATAGGGCAAATATGTAATCCGAGAATATTTCACATTGTTCTTATGGAATGAACATGAAAGGTGTTACAATCACGATGTAAATGTACATCAGCATATTCTATATTGAAGCTCTATATTTATTCATGTAATGTGTTTAAACTCGTGAAATGTTGGCAACTACACTGATATTACTAACAATTAAGTATTATAATGCTACCACTACCGCATTGTTTTCGTCATATTCCTCCAGCATTTGACGTTTGGTGGTATTTTTTATAAGTTGCTTAGAACGGGGACATTAAGTTGTGGGAAAACAGATGATATTGAAGAGTTCCATAGACGTGGACCAAACCAAGCTATTGTGCGGATGCGGTAAAGTTTCCTAGTAAATATTTCAATGAAGTGACGTGTTACTCTAGATCCACGATGGTTAGGCGGAGATAAATTGAATAGTGATCCAATCAAGGTTGGAGCTTCTCGGGTAATGGCATAATGCATTACAAGAATGGACTGTTGTTTAGCAATATCTGTAAGCTTAAGTAGCTGAAGTTTAAGAAATATTGGGTTCGAGTGGGATGTGGGTTCTATGTTGATTGTCAATAATCCTAACTGCTTTCTTCTGAAGAATTAATAGTTTATTGAGTAATGTTTGCGCCGAATTTCCCCAAATAAGGCAGCAATAATTGAGATAGGGCATAACTAGACTATTATACAATAATAACAGATATTTGCGGCCAAGGAAGAATCTTGATCGCTTTAGTATGCCAATATTTCGGCTAATTTTGACAGCCATGTGATCAATGTGGCTCGTCCACTTAAGGTTTGTATCTATGTATACGCCAAGATACTTTACAGTCTCAGAGTGTTTGATAAAGGCTTCATTCAAAATTACTTTAATCTTTACATATTGGTTACTACTATTATACAGTTGATAAAACGTCTTCCTAGTTTTCAAGGAAAGTTGATTTATCTGAAACCATTTGCAAAGCATTAGTAAATTTGAGTCTAGCATATTTTGTAGTTTTCACAAACTCTTCGACACAAACTCAAAACTGTTTATAAAGTTGCGCACCGGTGTATATTTGAATGTTTCCTCTATTCGACAAAGTGCTTACAAGGTTTGTGTACACTGTTAGAAGAAATGTGATAAACTAGTTCCCTGTTCGATAAACAACACGGGTTTTACTACAAGGCTTTGTTTACAATCTTGTCAGTGTGTGCAAACTGACGTAGAACAATAGCTTAACCGATGTGATGGAAAGCCATTTGTTGAATTACGCCCTTTAGAACAAATCATCAAGTGCCTCTGTACAAGCCGAGGCATTTAACTAATACACACAAGATATTGTGCAGTTCGTGCTGCTTAACTTTAAGAAATCGGAATTCATGAACTTCATATGTTAATTCCATATAACATTTCCCAGCAATATTTAGCATGCTGGTTAAGGGAGCCCCTAAAGCCATATTTCTGATCATTAAGTGCTTCACTCTCCGCGCAGACAAATAACAAGAGCCAGAGTTTGTTTCTCAATTTCTATCGAATCATCGGAGAGTTTATCTCCATTCTACACTGCTTGCATCCAATAATCAAAATAACTATCTGCTGCCTGTGGTAGTAAAACAAGCAATTTACCGGATATCCCAGAAATGCCTTCCCAGACGAGCTGGACAGTGGACAGTGGACAGTGGACAGTGGACAGTGGACAGTGGACAGTGGACAGTGGACAGTGGACAGTGGACAGTGGACAGTGGACAGTGGACAGTGGACAGTGGACAGTGGACAGTGGACAGTGGACAGTGGACAGTGGACAGTGGACAGTGGACAGTGGACAGTGGACAGTGGCCAGTGGCCAGTGGCCAGTGGCCAGTGGCCAGTGGACAGTGGCCAGTGGCCAGTGGCCAGTGGCCAGTGGCCAGTGGCCAGTGGCCAGTGGACAGTGGACAGTGGACAGTGGACAGTGGACAGTGGACAGTGGACAGTGGACAGTGGACAGGTGTATCGTTTAAGTGACGAGTCTGAGGGCGTTCAGTGGGCGATACACTCAGAAGAGGATGCGGCACTAAGACGAGATAGTGCAGCCATTCAGGTGTATCGCTTTAGTGACGAGTCTGAGGGCGATCAGTGGGCGATACACTCAGAAGAGGATGCGGCACTCAGACGAGATAGTGCAGCCATTCCTGGTATTATCCCTCAGTGCGCTGCAGAGGAAGAATTCTCTACATGCTTGTCTGGTGAGCTGTGGCCGGCGGTTAAGTCCAAAAGATGCTCTCCCCTCGTGATCGAGAGGCCTGCTATTTTGCCAATGATAAGTGGCCCATGCCAGCGAATAGATGGAGATCCATACGTTGCATGGTGCGAGTCTGCCGAACATTGCATCATTGGAATGGGACCTGTTTACATATATTGTGGCGGATGATAAATGCTTTGATGGAGCATATTATTATAATACGCAATAAAACGGCGGTTATTTATTGGCTATGAGAAAGCTAACCGGAGATGCTGTACATCATATACGCTTTCTATTTGTATTCTTCGCTTTCTTATTATGGTAGCCAGATTGTTTGGATGGGCTTCAGAAATCAGACACGTCACCAGCCAGAGCATCTTGAAGGAACTGCGGGGGAGGGGGACTTTTCCCATCAGATCGTACGATACTAGTCTGACGGCCGAGAACTGCGGGGGGGGGGGGGACTTTTCCTATCAGATCGTACGATACTAGTCTGACGGCCGAGAACTGGGGGGGGGGGGACTTTTCCCATCAGATCGTACGATACTAGTCTGACGGCCGAGAACTGCGGGGGGGGGGGGGGGGCTTTTCCCATCAGATCGTACGATACTAGTCTGACGGCCGAGAACTGCGGGGGGGGGGGACTTTTCCCATCAGATCGTACGATACTAGTCTGACGGCCGAGAACTGCGGGGGGACTTTTCCCATCAAATCGTACGATACCTGTCTGTAGGCCGAGAACTGCGGGGGGGGGGGACTTTTCCCATCAGATCGTACGATACTAGTCTGACGGCCGAGAACTGCGGGGGGACTTTTCCCATCAGATCGTACGATACTAGTCTGACGGCCGAGAACTGCGGGGGGGGGACTTTTCCCATCAGATCGTACGATACTAGTCTGACGGCCGAGAACTGCGGGGGGGGGGGACTTTTCCCATCAGATCGTACGATACTAGTCTGACGGCCGAGAACTGCGGGGGGACTTTTCCCATCAGATTGTACGATACTAGTCTGACGGCCGAGAACTGCGGGGGGGGGGGACTTTTCCCATCAGATCGTACGATACTAGTCTGGCTGCCGAGTTTCGTCACTAAGTTCCTGCGCTACTCCCTGCTTCTGACTGTTCAGCTCGAGCTGCCACATTTCCAGCCCGAGGCCCCAGAGGCCTTGGGAGCGACAATGAAAGCGCCTCCCTTTCTGATGCAACGCGTACGCAGAAGCTTTCAGCTATTTGGACAATGGAATGAACGAATGAAATAGACAGTTTTGGACTTAATGACAAATTAAAGAACGTCCTCATCTGGAATATGAAGTGCACTCGGCGAAATCACGTTAACTGAACCACGGTTTATTTATATTTGTTGATTTGCACCTCTGATTGTAACGCACGCTGATTTAGCAAACTGCAAGACCGAAGCAATTATACCTTAGAGCAATTAGAAGCAAGAAGACCAAAGGAATTGCGAAACTCGGTAAGCAATTAGCAATTTGTACCGGTACATTCACTCAACAACCCCAGCGGCTTAGCGGACTGAAGCACTCTCATTACGCAATCCTAATGAGCAAGTTCGTATTGACGCACCAATGATAGTTGGCACTGAAACTGCAAATACACAAGGAATCTAGGCGGGAGAGGGAAGCAAGAACGTCAGTGAGATGAGGCATCATAATCGAAGGGTGGATTTGCTGGCCCTATACAAAACATAAACCAAACTTATTAAATATAAAATATTTATTAAATTAAATTAAACTTGACACCATTGCGACTTATTAAGTTCCAATGGTGCGAGTTTTACTCAGCCGACCAAAATGTATTTTGTTACAAATTTATTGGCAAACAATGCTGTGAGAATTGAGAGCTAACTGAATGGGAAAAAAACGCACAAGTTTCGTATTTAAGACACAAAATGTTTGCCTGTTAACAAAGATATCACTTTTCATCCGACAAGAATGTGTCCTCTTAGGTAATTTAACGTAACATGGAACAGTGAAATAGTGAACAGTGAAAATGATACACCATTCCTAAAGCGGATTTTCTTGGAGTAGTTCCTCCTTCGCAATAATAAGCCAACAATAAAGCTGCATGCTTAGCACCGGAGCAGCTTCTTATCTCATTCGAGCAAAGAGGCAAAAGTAGGCTAATGTGTTTTTCTTCTTCAAAAAGAGCTTATCTTAACAATGCAGAGGTGAAATACCCGTGCTGTAAGATCTTTCACGATTTCTGAGAAAACAGTGCGACAATAAATTGAAAATAAAACTAAAACTGACAACTTAAAATGAGGCTCCATTTACCGTAAGAAGCGCGCCAAGTCTTCTCGTTTGGCATAAACACGTTGGTGCTATTTCGAGACAACGAGCGTACCGCTCAGCTTTGTGAAAAAAGAAATGTCTCCAGCATAACGAAATCGTGTGTGTGACTGTACACATGAAACGCGTAGTACTGCAAGGCCTTCGTGCGCTCGTCTTAAAGGGAATAGTTCACCTTTAACATGTGGTTTTTGAACTGAGGTAGCAGATGTGTAGAGGCAGATCGAAAAATAGGCTGTGGTGGAAAAAATTATCTCGCTACGCTAAGCAATTTCGACACAGGTGACAGGACTAGTGGGCCCCTTTTAGAACACGCTGTTTCGTGCACCAATCGGGGCACGAAACTTGTTTCGTGTCCTCACAAACGGTTGTTTTCGTTACAAGCAGCCTGCGTATATATCTATGCTAAAGTCCGTCGTTATTGTGTGCAATAGTTGCCATATCCAAGCCTTACCATATGTTTGACGTCATAATTGTCATCAAGTTGCGATGGCCATGAAGAA